>LT598479.1:0-198600 GCA_900074715.1 Lachancea meyersii CBS 8951 | reverse complement strand
CTCTCTCTCTCTCTCTCTCTCTCTCTCTCTCTCTCTCTCTCTCTCTCTCTCTCTCTCTCTCTCTCTCTCTCTCTCTCTCTTTCTCTTTCTCTCTCTTTCTCTCTATACAGAGTGCTAAATCTTATCACTTCGTACTATTATGTCGCTAGTAGCGTCACCACAGTATTTCCGAAGTTTTGACGTCAGGCTATCACCAAGACACATAGCATATTGTGAACGATGCTTGGAACACTTATAAACTGCTAACACTGCATCTAAAACCGTTTTGGAGTCCTTGAATCATGTCATTTTCTGCGCAAATCAAAGTCATCAAAATAAACACGAAAACTGTATAGAAGTACACACAAACACGCTAGCCAAACATAATAAGATCACAATCCCCTTACACAAACCTACAACAAACTGCCGCATCGCAAGGCGGGTCCGTCGTCTGTCACCCAGGTCACGTGACACAATAACCCAAATATAACACCCCTCCTAACCATAGAAAGAAACCAGCCAAATGCACCAGTAGCATTCGTTAAAATCATATACACCCTTCTTGAACATTCCCATCAAATAAATCCCGGTTTTACGCTGGTGTTTCGTCATTTCGCTGAAATTAAATTACCACCATCATCACTATCAACGAAAACACCAAAATAATGATTTTAGACGCGTTTCATCTCATCTGATCTCATCCCGACTCATCGTCTTCTCACCTCATCGTATCGCAACGCTCAGATCCTCATCCTACTACGTCTCCTCCCGACGCAATGGAGACAGATATGCGTTCCCAGAATTTGTACAACGCCAGTATGCAAGACGCTTATAACCAATTGATCTCTGAGAGAAACGAGGACCGCGCAGTTCAATTTAACGTATCTGGAAGTGACGAAGATGACGACGACGACAACTTCAGCGACCAAATCAGCGAGGACTTCTCCAATGACATTTTGGAGCTCAGCGATCGGTCCAGCCATGGAAAATCGGATCTTGACGATTACTACGAACAGTTCAAGACGTCCTTGATGCACGACAAGTGGCTGGAGCCCGAAGAAGACGATGACTACGAGGATAAGGACTACACAGAGGAAGCAGATCGCAGTTTCATACTGGAAAGTGACGAACCCGGCACGGACTCGTGGGACAGCGATAGCCGTACAAAGTGGCAGGTTCCTGTACCGAGAGCTCGAGGATTGAGCGCGCTAGCGCTCGTGTTGCTGGTTTTAGCATTGACGCTGATCTGGAAACCGAGATTTTCCACTCATGGATCTCAAAATTCTGGCATTGACGTGCCTCAGACGTCCAATAACGCTCAGCTGCGTGCTCAACTAAACAGTCTGTACCGCGAGCTTCAAGAAGACCGTAAGAATGCCAAAAGAGAGCTGGAAAACGCGATTCGATTGGTTGTTTTACAAGTGGAAAAAAACATCAAGAAACTACTGCCAAAGGATATTTCCTCTGTACAATCGCAATTGCAGCGACTTGACAGCCAGGTCCAGGACATGTCCCGCAGCGTCAGCTTGACCAACGTGTCCGAATGGCAGGACCTGCTGGTTTCCGAGCTGGAGCAGCTACTGCCCGAACAAATTCCTGTTGTGCTAAACAACTCCACAAGCGCGCTAATGGTTGTTCCGGAGCTACACCGATACCTGGCTCAATTGATACCTCGGATCGTAAACAAAACCGCTTCTGTGGAGTCCACTCAGCCCTTCAGCTACGACGCGGGCCAGTACGTGCGCGAAATCCTTCGGGATGAGTATCATTACGTCGACAAGACGTTTTTCTTGCACGAATTGGACCAGGCACTGAAATCCAATAAGGAAGGCATTCTGCGCGAAATGGAGTCGCGCATTTCGACTTTGGAGAACGTGCCGCAGCAGTATTCCAACGTTCTGCAACGTAAGCTCATCCACAAGATCTACAATGCCAATCAACACCAGTGGCAGGACGACGTCGACTTCGCCACTGCTGCACAGGGTACCCGTCTAATTAATCATCTGTGCTCCAAAACGTTTGAAGGTCTTCCAGGCATTCCGCCCAATGGGGTGTCTCCGCTGGACCTGCTGGCAGACACTCAGCCCGCTCCTTCTACATACTGGCTGTGCAGCGAAAAGAATTCGAAACAGTGTTCCTGGGCTGTGCGATTTGCACAGCCACTGTATTTGACGCGCGTATCCTACGTGCACGGTCGTTTCACCAACAACCTACATTTGATGAACTCAGCACCAAGCACTATTTCGATTTACGTCAAGTTGCAGTCGTCTAATAATGCAGAGTTCAAACGTACTGCGACTCAGAACGGCCACGGTTCCACCTGGACGAGGGACAAATCGTTTATTGAGATAGGATCGTGGAATTACGACAACAGCGACCCCCACATCCGTCAGAGTTTCCCTCTGCCACCGTGGTTCATACAATCTAAGCCCCAGATTCGCGCTCTGGCGTTGCTTGTGCGTTCCAACTACGGCAACGCCCACTACACAGCGCTTCGCAAGTTCGTCGTAAATGCTGTTACTGTTCAAGACCTACACTTAAGCTCTACCTACGTGCAGCCGCACCAATTTGAAATCCCAGAATACGCGTCGCCTATTGAAGACTCTGCTAAACTGCGAGCATCTCAGGTCGCAACCTGGCAGCTTCGCAACAATCCCTTATCCTCTGATCTTAACAATAATGTTCCTTCATTTGGGCAAGATGAATTCGACGACAACTAGTTCTCGGAAAAAAAATAATACACACCCAAACAGCACAATATATGGGTGCTTTCCGAGGCTTGTATGGCATCCTTTTTACGAGGGTGCGAACTATGCTATGCTATTCCCTAAGTTTTTGCCATTATCACAGGAAATAATAACCTTTTCTGCTTCTGGTAGCTCTATCATCACTATCATGGGAGCAATGCGAAAATACTGAAAAAAAAAGTGTCAGCAGAGATTACTTTATCAGGGGAACGTCGATGCCGCCGTGGGCTTCGCGTTGACGTGAACTGGCTTTTAAGAATATTGTGAGATATTAAAAAGAGCTAGAACGAAGAAGCAACGGGCATTGAGTCAAAGAAGTGTTGCATCCGGTTGGAATCATTATAAGAGGGAAAAAATAATCGTGAGCGATATACGAGAGAAACGTTACGTTAATTTGCTAAAATAATTGCGAACTGTGGTAAGGTAAAAGATGAAATCTGTTTTGGGCCTAAAATTGCCAAGTTTCGCCTCGGAAACGAAGTCAGAGAAAGCTTTCAAAAAGGTCGGGTCAAGTATCAGCAACGCAGATGCAGAGGGTGAATTTTGCGAGCCACTGAAGCCTTTGCTAATTTTGCTAGATTGTCAAAGACGCAAGTCTTATCTTTCATGGACTGACGGCAAAAACCTGCTACTGCAGGTTGGAAGCCAGTCGGAAGTGCTCCCGGTCACAAGTGTTGCACTTCGTGGTACAGAGCTACAAGTGGTGGTGGAACCAGATGCCAACGAATACGACAATTGCGTAGTGCTAGATGTGGCTAACGGAGTTTCTCCCATGAGCTGGAGATTGGAGCAGACGTCGCTGGTCTTGAATGGGGGTGCGTTGACGCTATGGTGCAGGTCTCTGGAGGCTCAGGCACAACTGCGTGTGCTGTACGGCATGTGTATGCTCGCGAGGTTCGAGTACATTTCGCTGTACAAAGCTTTGACTGCCACGGTCATCTCGACACATGGCAGCCGGATTTCCGACATTTCAGCCGTGTTGCTTGCGCAACATAGCTACAAAGATTGGTGCTACATCAGCATTGACGGAGAATGGGTCAAGGCGTGGTGCCATGTCGACCGTAGCCCCAAGCGCCCAGGCTCTCGCGATGGGCGCCATCAAATCAAGTTTTACCGCGACGATAAGTCTCTGACTGCCAAAAACCTTTTGTGTTTTATTCCAGATTGTGGCGAGGTCGAGGATCTATTTTTCGTAGAAGACCAGAATCCTAATGTGTCCAAGAGTGCTCCCATCGATGGATTCGGAGACCTCCATTTTCAAACCCATGTCAAGGGGGTGCGTAATGATTCTGACTCCTTCGAAAGTTCATTGGAAGCGCTTCTGTCGAGGCTGACCACGCTTCGCGTTATAGGGGACGTGTATTGGCCAAGTGAAGGAGCGGATTCGAGCGGTGGTAAAACCTCAATTTTGGGGGGAGGTTCTTTGTCACCAAAAAAGGTTCGCCGTAACACAATTTCGTCCATTCCAGACCCATCTACCGGTAGTTATACGCAACACAAACGGTCAATATCTTCCGTGTCCATGAGTTCGTCCGTGCATCATCCTCAGGTTAGTGATTATGACACTAAAACATCCGAAATCGTGATAAAGCCTATCCCACACAGCGGTGTTCATCATTTGGAGTCGCTCATTCGTTGTGCACTTCCCATGATGGCGTGTTTAAGCTTGTACGGCAGGCCCGTACAATTCATTAATTCACGCGAGGACCCAAATTCGCTGCTGTTTGGTCTCCCTCGACTTCCAGTTGTAGATTTTTTTGCAGTGCAAGAAATCCAGCCGTTGTTCGAGTACGTCGCTTCGACCGCTGGGGATTCAGTCTCGCTGAACAAGACTCTGGCTGCTTACAAGTTGTTTCTCTCGCAACAACTTGCGAATCCCCATCGTGGCACCAGAGACTTCACAACGCTTGCGGACATGGTCCGCACGGGGTCTGATTTCTCGATATTCACAGATTCGTCCGGTTCAGTGAGCAACTCACCTTTGATATAACAAATGCGCTCAAAAGCTCCCAGCAAGCGGTTGTAAGATACTGTAACTTAGATCAAACGTAACGTGAACTAATTGTTATTATGGCAGAAGATGTGTGCTTTTGGTGACAGCCGCTTGTATTTTGCATAGGAGGGTGCTCATATGTATGACTATAGAAATGACTTAGATTTCGTCTTTTGAGTAGCAAACTGCGGAGATCCATCCGCGTCCAGTCAAGCCAATTTGAGTATTGAGATGAAGTATCTGTGCTGAATAGCCAGTTTGTTCCTACTATTTTGTCCAAATGGCCCTGAGGTTCGTGTAAGTTTGCACTGATCAGTCTTAATGTTCACTTTTAACTATACGCAGAAATCTTTGACATTCAAAGTGAATCACTTGAAGACGTGCAGATATCAAAACATTGACTAATTCATGCGCATGCGACATTATTGACAACGTTTGGTACTTTAGGATTATATCAATGCAAAGCACTGTTTCCCGTCCGCTAACTCTCCTGCTGAACAAAATGCTTCATTGAAATGGCTTGTCCAGCGCTGCCGATGGTCCAAAAACCACAAATATAGCTGGAAGTGGACCCGAAAACTTACAACAGACGATTTCATATATTTTCGTGACGTTTAATGCCTTAGTCTTAGACGACAGGACGATTTCAAAGAGTCGTCAAACCCAATGGTGAGCTAAAAATTTACAGTGAATCGATGTTGAGAGGGTAGCCTCCGTAAAGTTTTAAAGCATACTGGCACAATTCAGGAAAATCGTGCTAGAAAGGATATTATGGGTTCATATTTTGTCATGCTCGCTAAGACGTCGCACGCACGGCAGAATCTAATCATGGATTATGTAGCAAGCAATTGGAACTACTATCAATGTGAATATTTAACATTACAACTTTTGGAGCATTATGCGTCAAATGGTAAGATGAACCGTAACGAATGGACCATTGTGTGTGAAGCACTTAACTCGGCTATGCAATCTTAGCGAAATAAGTAGGCAACACCTGGTCTATAAAATCCGAAACATGTCTTTTATACTTAGTAGAGGATCAATGATGATTGACCAGAGGAGGAAGGCTAGTATTCATATTTTAATTGAAAGACCACCAAACTAATGCCACACCCTCAACATTTTTGCGTTTACTGAGAGAACTTGAAGAGTTTTGACCAGAGCATTATTAACTCACTATCGCAGCACCACTGTTGATCTTAAAGCAGAAATTTTTGGCTGAAATAACATCTAATGGTGCACTTGTAGCTCAAGTAAAGATAAGATCAACATCATATTTCAGATAAATTTTGGAATGATGTTACGAAACGGAATTTGTAGTAAATAAAACCTTCTAGATCTACCCAATAAAAGGTCTTACTATCAAGAGAGTAGTTGTATTCGTCGCACAAGTGAAATACAAGAAGAAAAGTCATAAGCAGCAGTTCGAATGCAGCAGAGCAGAGTATTGATTTTTTTTATTGATGGCTATACCTTTTTGAAGGGTTGCTACCACCAGAGTTTTCCAAGAAATTACTAGGTTTTGCTTAGCACTGACATTTTTACTTTGATTTGGGTTTGGTCTTATTTGACCATGCCCTCTGACAACAGATGAAATAGAGAACAGCTCTGGCGAGCAACCATGGAGCAGATTAAAATCATTTATGATCTGTTACATCGCATTTTTGTGCGCTGACGTTGAGGATTCGTGAATTAGGCTTCGAAAACTGATGAGAGCATCCCTCTCATGGTCGTGACAAAAATGTGCAGTCAACCGTTGCTGAACTCACTTATCAAGACTGAAATAAAAAATGCATGTTTTTCATCAACAACAATCCTACTCGTAATTTTGAATCCGTTGCTTGGCGAAAAATGAAGCTCTAGTCCGTGCACCCTTCCATATCATTCAAAGTTCTCTGTTTGAATATCGAGGCCGTGATGGGAGAGCTTGCAATAATTGATATTCTCAAGACAGCAAACTCAGTGGATTTAAATAAGTTGTACGACCAAGCCAATTAAGTTCAGCCTTGACTGCAACAACGCTGAAAGCTGGGTGATGTACGCTCATGATTGTATGGCATGGATGTTAGACGTCTTACCCATGTGACGGAATAACAACCTGGTATACAATGATGTCAAAAATGCAAGAAATGCTCAACCATTCAGAAACGGCACAGTTTGTGTGTCTTGAAGCCGGGATCAAGTAATTGGGTTGTTGTTGTCTCATGCTGGTTGAATTGTGATCTTCCAAGTTCCCTTGATTATTTGTATTTCGTGTTGCAGAAAAAAATGGCTAACAGCGTAAGAACGATTCCAGGTGGCTTGATAGACGTATTCGGGACGTCTTGACTCTCTGGAAGAGACTTAGTACTGTTATGAGTAAAACTGACCTCGAGCATGGGGTGTGGGGCGAGATGGTCGTCCAGTTCCAGTTAACAAATCACGTGACCAAGTGACAGATGGCATATTCGATCCAATCGACACCACATTTTCACTTGCGTTGAGCCGTTCGATATAAGTATAGAATATCCGCACTCCCACTGTATCATGTTCCCTGCCCTAGCTTCAAATTTGAAGAGCTTTCGCACCGTCGTCATTTTTCGTGCATTATCACTGCGACAGTGTCAAATGACAACATTCTATGCACTAAAAACATGTTTGGAAGCCCGTTTGAGTAAAACGAAATCCCAAAAAGCTGTTTAAAATTCACTACAATCTCATCACAACATGCATCGCGCCAATTCCAAAATCTATGTCTAGGGTTTTTTTTTCAAAGTCTCGAAACAAACGAGTCCTTGGCTTCCGCGATGTTTCGTCCCCTCCATCAAGCACCATAAAACGTACACTTTGCCAAATAACAGAAGCCGAACAACGTCACCCAATGCCATATAACAATCCGGCTGACTTGTTATAAGAGCTGTCGCATTCATCCACATATCCTCGAGTTCTTTCGTACTCGCACACGTCCTGCTGTACTCGTACTCGTACTCGCCATCTGCCCAAATGTTAAAGATTTGAAAAATTGCCACTTTTCCAACTTCATCTCTCCTCCCAAACTTCACTTCTCCAGTCAACTAACGCCTCCTATCCCACCCAATGCAAGCTCCCGTAGTGTTTATGAACACGTCGCAAGAGCGCACGACGGGCCGTGAGGCCCAAATTTCGAATATCACCGCTGCGAAGGCCGTTGCGGACGTGATTCGTACTTGTTTGGGACCAAAAGCCATGTTGAAGATGCTCTTAGACCCCATGGGCGGGCTGGTCTTGACTAATGACGGACACGCTATCCTGCGAGAGATTGACGTGGCACATCCAGCGGCAAAATCCATGTTGGAATTGTCGCGGACACAGGACGAAGAAGTGGGTGACGGGACGACCACAGTGATCATCTTGGCAGGCGAGATTTTGGCGCAATGCGCACCTTACATCATCGAGAAGAATATCCATCCGGTAGTGATCATTCAGGCGCTGAAATTGGCGCTCAGCGACGCTTTGGCTGAGGTGGAACGGGTTTCAAGGCCCGTGGACGTGGAAAACACCTCTGCAATGATGAAACTGGTCGCTGCGGCCATCGGAACCAAGTACGTTGCGCAATGGAGTGATCTGATGTGCCAACTGGCCGTCGACGCCGTCCGTGCTGTGCGCGTGGGCGTCCCAGGCGACGTTTCTGCCCCCGTGGAAATTGACACCAAGCGCTACGTGCGCATTGAGAAGATCCCAGGTGGCGACGTGACCGACTCGCGCGTCCTAAAAGGTGTTATGCTCAACAAAGACGTGGTGCATCCAAAAATGGCTAGATTTATCGAAAACCCAAGGGTGGTGCTTCTGGACTGTCCTCTAGAGTACAAGAAGGGCGAATCCCAAACTAACATTGAAATCACCCGTGAGGAAGACTGGAACCGTATTTTGCAAATCGAAGAAGAGCAGGTACGTCTGTTATGCGAGCAGATTCTGTCCGTGAACCCTACCGTGGTAATTACAGAAAAGGGTGTTTCAGACCTTGCCCAACACTATCTGTTGAAAGGTGGATGCAGCGTTTTGAGACGTACTAAGAAGTCTGACAACAACCGTATCGCCCGTGTGACCGGTGCCACGATCGTAAACCGTGTTGAAGATATCAAAGAATCCGACGTGGGCACGCAGTGTGGCACTTTCAAAGTGGAGTTGATTGGTGATGAATATTTCACTTTCTTGGACGATTGCAAGGATCCAAAGGCTTGCACTATAATCTTGCGTGGTGCTTCCAAGGATATTCTGAACGAGATTGAAAGAAATCTACATGACGCCATGGCTGTGGCTCGTAACGTTATGCTTTCACCTTCGCTATCGCCAGGTGGAGGTGCAACCGAGATGGCAGTTTCCGTAAAACTGGCGGAAAAGGCTAAACAACTCGAGGGTATCCAACAATGGCCATACCAGGCCGTGGCGGACGCAATGGAGTGTATCCCACGTACATTAATTCAGAACGCGGGTGGAAATCCTATAAGAGTGCTTTCGCAGCTCAGGTCCAAACACGCACAAGGCAACTCCACCGCCGGTATCGATGGTGATACCGGCAAAGTCACTGACATGGTTGAATATGGTGTTTGGGAGCCTGAAGTCATCAAACAACAGAGCATCAAAACTGCTATCGAAAGTGCATGTCTGCTTCTGAGAGTTGATGATATTGTAAGCGGTGTAAGAAAACAGGAGTGATGACATGACGATGTCGTGGTACAATGGTGCTGCGATGCGAATGTATGCAAACGCCTAACTCAATTACACTGTATGTATATGTATATATCAGTCCGTATCCTCAATATGCGACGTTCGGATTAATTACAGAGTTCTCCGCATATGTCAAGATACAATTTACTTCTTGAATTTCAACAAGTCTGACTGTAGGCTTAGAACATGGGCTCTAAGACGATGTCCGTTTTCCTCCAAGGCATTCTCTAGGCTTACTCGGTGTTCTCTCATTTTCGTCGTGATGGGCAATCGTTCTTGTGTACTACTGTTCAAAAGCACGTCAAAAAGAGGACGCCAAATATCCTGTCTCCAATACCTCTTGAAGCTATGGGTCAAAGCATATTGCTGATCTGGTAACGCCCGCGTCTCGATAAATCTTCCGAATAACATCGCGTGAATTATCCCGGCCAGACCGTAGTAATCTGCTTCGTAAGTCCATGCACGCCCCTCTCGCATCTCGGGACAGTCTTGTTGGTCAGTTTTCCAGTTTGCTTTGAATTTAGCCCCAACAGGCACCAATGTGAGGTCGAAGGATCTGCCGAAATCGATCAGGTAAACACCCTTTTTGTCCCAACCAACTCCTTGTTTATAGTCTGAGAGTGACTGTGAGCTTTCTTCGAATCTGACCATGCAATTATCAGGTTTCAAGTCGCCATGAATTATTCCAACATCGTGGATACATTCTAAAACCTTCATTAGCTCCACAGCGAAATACATGCATAAAGTTTCGTCCAAGGGTCCACCATTTCGCTCTTTTTCTAGATTGATTAGGTCTAGTATCGTACCCTGGCTCGCATAGTTCAAGACCAGATAGCTCTCGTCTTCAAAGCAATGCAAAGAGTCAACGTTTATAATAGAGTCCAAAACAGGCTGCCCATCAAGCCTCTGTTGCACTTGTTTTAGAATGTAAAACTCCCATATGCTTGCAGGCTTTTCGACTTTGAGTGCCTTTAATGACCCTGTGCTCGACTCTGCCAGATACACTGTTGCGTAGCCACCTTCCCCCAGCTGTGACCTGATGCAATACAAGTCATTTGTCTTTTTGAAGTCGACAATTGGATTTTTGTTGGCATTCTTAGAGACAGTGTGAATTTTGCGTAATAGAGCACTCATTTTTAGCGACTGGTTGTACTGGTAGAAAGTCTCGTAGGCAGAGAGGGGTGGATTGATGTTTTGCAGCTGTGCATGTCTGATTTCATCGCTCAAAGGGTTGGTAATGATCAGCGGAGTGGGTGTGAGCGCATCGCCCAAGCTTCGCGGCTGCGTTAGAAAAGGTGAACTTTCGGCTGTATACACAGCCATGGTATCATTCTTCTTTCCTATTGTTGTGACATCATTTAATTGGTGAAGGGCGAGATTCACATTGAAATTACCTTCAGTCCTCTCCTGAATTGGAGTCATATATTCTTGAAGCTTGCTTTTGTACGAAGGGGTGGTATTTTCCTTGCCGGTGATTGCATCGGCCTCGGGATTTTGATCTTTATGAGGCGTTTTCTCGCCGTGCTCTTGCTGAAGCTCCTGTTTCGTCTCTGTGAGGTCGTCCATATGTTTGCGAGTGAATTCCTGAGTGAAGTTTTCGAACATTGCAAATTTGCTGGTAGTATCGTCGTTATCAATGGCAGGCTGGGGTATGGAGAAGTTCTGGTTGAACATCGAATAAACTTCATTGATGGCATCCTTAGAGTAAAGAGTCATTGTAGGGGAGTTTGGGGCAGTTTTTTTGGAAGGTACGTGTTTTTCGTTTGACTCGTCTTTAAGTGGAAGGATGGACGTCCTTTCGATTTTTTGGTATTTCTGTACATTCATCTCCTCCGGTGAACCCTCGACTTCGCGACCATCTGGTAAAGAGTGTACTATAGGCGCCGTTTTTTCGCGAAGCGGCAGCTTTAGTTTCTTCAATTCCCTTTTCCTTTCTTGTGGGTTATTACTTTCCGCACTCAACGGCCTTTTCGGGCTCTTCATCTTATGATAAACACTTCGAGCCATTGCGAGCCGCTCTTCAATGCAATACTCCTCATTGTTGCCGGGGTATATCAAGTCAAAGTTGCAATCTACTTGTTCGGGTTTCCGACCTGGAATCTCCAAGATCTTGTAAATAGGCCCACTTCTGCCTGTGGCGTCATTGAAAATCGCTAGTCTGTTTGTAGATGTTTTGGTAGGGTCGGTCTGTTTGAGTACTCCGACGTTGGAGCCCGAGACAAGCAGTTGTTTATTCATCTCATTTTCTTTATTTCGCTGATGTTTGGAATCTAGGAAATCCCACCCTTCTGTTCGCAGATTGTCATCTGGATTAGCTTCATTCATGTCCTTGAATATAGCGTGCTTGAACGAGGAAGGGCGGACTACGGGTGTGTCTTGACCCGCGTGTTGAATTTGGACCCTGTTCCTTCCCAAAATGCTTGTGAGGTTAAGGTCCAAGATGCTTTCTCCGCTGGCAACCTCCTGGATCTTGATGTTCGAGTCTTTCATTACTTCGTCAAATTTTTGCAGCGTTTTTCGCAGTCTTGCCAGCGGTCTAGCGTTAGTTTCGATACCCCTCTGGAGAATGTCTCTGGCTTGCGAATACTGTTTCTGCTGCTCTAGAAACGAGGCCAAACTCTCGTAGAAAAGTGACAGAGATGAACCAATCTGTTTCCGTTTCATGTACACGTACAAGCTCTGTCTTTCTGCAGCGGAGCCCGCGAAAAGTTCCAGGTACCACATCCACATCTTCACGTATCGAGGGTCATTTTTGTAGGTTCCAAAATCGCGAAAATACATGAGACATCGTTCTAGCACCTCCAACATCCCACTTTGTTTGGATTGCCCGCCTTGTGGATATGCATTGTTGATCCACGTAATATACTGTAAAAAGAGCTCCAAAGGATCGTCTAGATCTTCCAGCTCCTGAAGCAGCCGTTTTTCAAACTCCAATCTCTGCTCTGCTATCAAATCCACGTTCGGGGCATCCGAATTGAACGCTTTCCCGCCAATGCTCTTGGAAAGTGTCAGTGCTGATCTGCCAGATCGCAGAGGCATGATATTTTCCTTTTCTCTCTCTATGACATCAAAATCGACCGGGATTTCGCCCAAAACAGGCATATCCGTTTTGCAGCTAGCACAATTCGGATTAAACACGACCTGGATGAGCAAAACACGCTCCTATGCTCGCGATTGAAGTTTTGACACGTTTCGATGAGATCGATGGTTTTGTTTAGTTGAACTTAAGTTGTAAATATCAGATTGGGTCATTGTATACGTATAGACAGTCTATTAAAGCACAACAAGAAATGTGTGTCACCAAGCTTTACCAACTTCCTCAGGATTAATCCGGCTTGATTTCATTAGTTGTTGTGTTGCGGAGCTTTGGTTTTAGTCGATGATCAACTTGTAGTTAGTTTTAGTTGGGTCGGTGGATTTCAGTAGGCCCATTTACAGTAAAAACTGAAAAGTGTCGAAAGAATTAGGAAACCACACACCAATGGCGGACCGATCTTGTCCTGGTAGTCGACTGCATGCTTCATGCGGATATTGACCACCCTGTTGCAATACACGTAGGCATTGTAAAAAATAGTGACCAGAGCCGTGCAGAAAAACCCAACAGAGGCGACCATCGTGGCGTCAGTGCCATAGTTGAGCATAGAGATAGCCACGGCGTTCAAAGTCAGCCCGATCGATAACCACGACAAAAAGGTTCTTTCAGTGGCGAAATATACCTTCGGTTCCACCCGGACCGGCACACAGATCGTTTTGCCCGGAGGCGCACGCACCTGGGTGTCGAAAACGGTGCCCTCGGGGACCTTGGTGATCTGGTCACCGTGTAGGTAGTGGTCTACAGCGGCGAGAGCTTGTTGATATAGCTTGATGATTGGATTTGAGGAAACTCTACCAGTGCGGCGGCGAGCTAGGCCGGCAGTTCTGGCCGCGTCGGGACCAGAATCGCCGCTGGCCTCGATGGCACCATAGCCCACACTCTCCTCCACGTCCAGCAAGTTTCCGTTCGGATGCGATTGGTTTGTGTATATGTCGTCGTCGCTGTCGTTCTCGTCTCGGCCCGGTCTGCTGATGTTGATTTGAGTAGGGATAGCAGGCTTTCTGATGTCCACATCCATTTGCGGTAACCAGAAGGGAATCGACTCGGTCTTGTCACCCAAAAGTGAGGCAACACCGTGGATGAACTTAGAGAACTTAGGGACAGGCTCCACCAAATGGGAGCCTACAAGTTCCCGGACCCAAGCCGGTGGTTCCTGGCCAAGTTGCGTTTGTAGTTTGACCTCCAAGACCGCGTAAGGAAACCTACAAACGTCGTTTTCGGGCAATTGCGAGAAGGGCCAGTCGACACCGATATCCATCCGTCTCCAGTTGTTGTTGGTTCTGTCGCGACCGTCGAAATTGTCCTCCCTTACCATGGTCAGTTCCGTGTCCAACGAAATACGGACACGGGCGTCACCCGGCAGCTGGAATGCAGTTCTGTTATAGAACGAACGCACCACGGGTCTCAATTTTTTCTTCAACATGGTGTATTGCACCTCTGTGGCCAGCGCTTCCAGGTTTTCGATTTCCGTCAAGCTTTTCTTACCATCTTTGCGCATTTTGGAAAACGCTTGTTCCACGGTGTATTTACCACGCAAAAATTCGTTGATATAGCGTTCTTTCAACGCGAATCTCGCTTTGACCGACTTTTCACCTGTCCAGTCCTCTCTGTGAGTCTTCCGCTCGACGAAAATCGTGTCGGAACTCATGCCTCCGTACCATCTCAAACGGTGGGCTTCGGCTCCTTCATCCTTTCTGAGACGACCGTAGTATAGATCGAGGTTTTCGTTATCGTAATAGATGGAGGTGATGGCGGAGTCTTCTTTTTCGAATTCCTTGTTGCTGTTGAACACCAGGACGGGCAAATGCTTCAAGATGATAAGCTTGAGCTCGGTAATATTGTCGGGATGAACCCAGTATTTGGTAGTTTGTCTCACGAAATTCTGCTGCTTGCCCCCGGACGAAGAGTCGCCCTTGATGGGATTACCACGGGTTCTCACCAAGTCGTAAAGCTGCGAAATTTTGACTACGAGGTCGTCGTAGTTATCTTTGAAAAAGGGTTTGGAGTCCAAACGCACCTGGAACACGGGTCTCAAGATGAACTTGGTTTTCTTGTCGTGCTTTTTGATGATTTTCTGGAACCCTGTGTAGTTCAGTCTGGAAAACTTGGCAAGATCGTGGACATCTGCAATGATATCGGAGAGCTCTTCCTCCAGAATCTCGAAGTCCAGCTCCGATGGTGGAACGTTGGAGTCTAGAGCTCGCACCGTAGAGTGTACCTGTTCCTGTGCCTCTTTGACACGTCTGAAGACCTCGTTGTGTTTGACTTTGCAGAAGGTGTAGACTTTGTCCAGCTCCAGTTCTAGCGATTCCAGAAACTGCGTTTCCAATGTTTCGCTCCATGTACCTCCGTTTGACTCCAAATTTTCTTCCAAATCGGTCTTCAAGTCATCGTAGCTCAGATAGTAGTAGCTGTACTCTCTAATGAGAGACCTGTTGAGTTGTTCACCGAACTTCATTCCGAAAGTTGTCCCGGAATCGATCTCCGAACCTTAACCCAAAATGTGCTTGAAAAACAACAAAAAACCACACCAAAACCAGCAGAATAAAGCACAACTACGATTTTTAGCAATAGGATAGCCGATAGAGTGTCAGAGTTAACCAAAGGATCCGAAGTTGGGATAGGACGGGGTTAAAATAATGGTAAAACGTTGAACATTGAGCTTTATATTTATACGGTTTTTAAAGGTCATTTTAGAAGGCCTGAAAAATTGGTATTTAATATATATGGCATTTGCACGTGTATCGCTTTGTACGAGTTGGAAGTGCGACGACAGATCACGGTGACACATGTCAACGACAGCGACAGAATAGCGGATAGGACCAGTGACAGTTTGGTGGATGCGTGGTGACGAACTGAGGATATTCGTGTGCTTGCTTGGTGGGTTTCTCTTTTTTTTGGTTCAAAAAATGGGTAAATTCGAGTTTTTTCCGACGGCAAACGTCCGTCGCGGTGAATAGCATGGCGAGTGCTCTTGGCGGATTGGAATCGCACTGATGATTGTGGTGCGTGTCTTAGCAAACTTCTGGGATGGAATTGATTGCTGAAGTAAACTGTTTGAAAATGAAAATTCGCAGAATTAGGGTTGAATTTCCAAAATGCGACGGCTGTCGCATATGAACTGTACGAAATTGTGAATGAGCGACGTTCTCGCTCTGTTATATGGGTGAACAGTAATTCAAATATCAGACGTGCATAAGTCGTACTCTGTCTGTTTTTCTAAGGCGTCGGGGAGTGAATAGAAAGTCTGGCATGTATGCTTCTTTTTTTTAACCACCACCACCAGTTTTTAGTAGAGCACCTGCACTGCACCGATGATCTCGTCGGCCTGCTCCGGCGTGAACCGCGAATCGCACTCCTCGACTATAGAATACAGATGCACCAGATTTGTGGGCATCTGGTTCACGATCTGCAGTTTCTCGGCTTTGAAAAGCGAAAACTCATTCAACTTGGCCATCAGTGTAGAAAACTTGGTGTTGTTGAGCTTCGTCAGTGGAGACTTGGCGTCTATTTTGGCTCCCGTTTCCGCGTCCTCGCCATCAGCAGCACCCTTTGGTTCGGATAGGTATCGTATGGTGTCTCGCGTAATGGCTTGTAGTTCTGGATGGTTGTAAGGTCTCCTCTTGCGTTTTTTGTTGATCATGTCCACATCTTCTTCGGGAGTCCACTCGTGTCTGCGTTCCAGGTGCAACAGAAACTGCAGAACTTCATAATCACTCAAGAAAGCGTCTCGTACTGTATCGATTTTCATAACGAGTAGAACTTGGTCAAGTCGACTTCACCGGGGTCAAACCAGTATCGCGATGCCCATTATTGAATATAGCCAAGATTATCGAAATTTTTCAGGAAAATAATCGTTCAGGTGGTTGTGCTCATGAGCTATGGTTCTTATTTTGTTCCCAAAGTTTCATCAAATAAGAGCCTTGTTGGCGCAATCGGTAGCGCGTATGACTCTTAATCATAAGGTTAGGGGTTCGAGCCCCCTACAGGGCTTTATTTTTTGGAAATTCAACATACGATTTATATTGTATGTATTAATGTCAAAAGTCAACACTGAGACTACAAACATGAACGTAAGTTCATAATGCCTACTTCTACAGCTCAGGATGGACTGCTCGAAGCTGGAAATATTACAACGTAGACAATTGGCTAGACACTTGTCTTGGCCGTTTTATGTACACAGTTCTGTCGTTGTTCAGACAATATTATTCAAATGCTATATTGGTTAAGTATACTACTATTTAGATGCGGAGGGATTAGATGAGGAAGGCCACAGCTGCGACGAGAGCCGATAGACTCGCTTGCAAGGAGAGAGCTCCGTTGCTGGTGTTAATGCTAACAGCATGAGAGCTGGTGGCAGAAGATGTAGTCGAGGTGATCAAAGTAGAGGCACCTGATGATTTGGTGGTAGCAGCGGAGGAAGTGACGGCACCGGCGTTGCCGGTTGTTGTAGAGTTTAGCGCATGAGCCGATGTGGTGATAGAAGTCAAAAACTGGGAGGACGAGGAGTGGGCGCTCGACACGATAGAGTTTGAGGAAATGGAGCTCAGAGAAGCACTCGACAGCACAGAGCTGGTGTGAGGAGCAGAAGATGAGGTGTTGAAAGCGCTGGAGGAGGAGACGGTGGAAGAAGCAGAGGAAGAAGCAGAGGAAGAAGCAGAGGAAGAAGCAGAGGAAGAAGCAGAGGAAGAAGCAGAGGAAGAAGCACTCGAGCTGGTGCTCACAGTCTGGCCAGCGGCCAATGCGGAAAACTCAGACTGGGCCTTCTCGTATCTACCGTTAACTTCACCGTTCTTGGCCTCGATGGACTCCCAGGTGCCGGATTGTCCGTTGTACGAGTACTCTTCACCAGAGGAGTAGTCGGTGACGATCACACGCTTGATGTACATGGTGAATGGAGCCTTGGTGTAGTCGGTGAGACCGCCAGCCCACTCGATGGTGCCTGGCTGGTTGTCGGGATCACCACCGGCCCAGCAGCCCATCATGATGTACATTGGCGATTGAGGGTAGCCCTCGCTGGAGGTGTTGGTCAAAGTTCTCACAGGAGACCCGTCTAGCGACCACACGGTCTTGTCCATGGCCCAGTCGACGGTGTAGTTGTGGAATTTTTCCTGGGGAGCATCGACGCCGTGGAAAGCGCCTCTGTCCCAGGTCGTGGTGTTGCCCTTGGAGAAGAAGTTGGACTGGAACTCCGTGGTGTCGCCACCGACCCACTCGAGGTCGATTTCGTCCAGATCGTCGCTTTGGAGGTAGAACGACGAGACGATACCCTGGCCTGCTGCGGCTTTAAATTCCACCTCGACTTTACCGTACATGAGGTAGAAGTCCGATTTCAGAGCCGGGTTGTCGAAACGTTTGTTGATGGTCATGGCCATGCCATTGTCGGTGTAGTTGATTTGGCCTGTGGCATCTTGCAACATGTGGAAATGGTCTGACTCAGAGGTGAACGACTCAGCGAAAGACGACGCTAGAGCTGGGTTTGGCGAGCATCCAGTGGTCTTTAGCGGGTTGCAGCTAGAGCCAGAAGTCGAGGTCGATTCCGATGCCGAAGCCGATGCACTACCGGTGGATTCTGCAAGCACAGAAGCAGCAGAAAGAGCCACTAGAACGTTTTTCAAAAATGCCATTTTAATTCCAATGATGTATTATTGATGAAATATTGGAAAATGCAGTGGTTCAACGAAGCTATAAAAAAAACTGACAGGAAAGAAGAGAGGACAGTCTTGACTCGAATCTTCCAAAAGAGTGTGTCAAATGCTGTGGCCCATTATATACAAGGCTGAACCAATTTGCAAAACCATTTGCCAAACCAGCATCGCGAATTTTTCGCTCCGGGGGGGAGGCATCGCTCTACCGTTAAAACACCAAATTCGTGACGGACTTACGCGGCGTGCGCGCCTACAATTCGAATAAATTTAGAAACATTTCGTGCCTCTTTTGATGAGAATCTTAAGCCTCAAGAACCGTGGCGACGAGTTTGGAATGTGTTTCTACGGTTGAGATGAGATATGGCTAACCAGCACGAAAACCCGATCTGGAAGTGGAATTGCCTAAAAGAGTAATACAATTTGGTAGCTGGTCTATATGACGTAGAAAAGGCTGGTTTTTGGATAATTTATGTAAAAAATGAAACGGACAGGAATTGAACCTGCAACCCTTCGATTGCAATTGTTTCCTAATAAACCAGGATTTAACTGGAGTCGAAAGCTCTACCATTGAGCCACCGCTTCATTTCTGAATGAACGAGGAGATAAAAAGGATCTAGTGGTAAGATCGGGGTCAGATGGGGGAGGAGAGGAGAGCGTTCATGAGCATCTAGAGGCTATCTGAATGGTGTTCGAGAGTGTTTGTAAATGGAAGATGCTAAAAGTGAGGTTTTGCGGTGTTATTTCCACGTTTTTGACATTGTTTCCAGTCTGTTTCCAGGATGTTTCCAGACCCGGCCTGTTTCCAGATCATTCAATATGAGCGTTTGATCCCCCGGAGGGAAGTATATATTTTTTCCCATGTGTGTCATGTGATGTATGTATTTTTTGTAGTCATGCAGTCGATCCACTAGTCGTCGAGTAGAGAATTGACTAGATGGCACATCGTAGACGACTCAACCTTTGAACAAAAGTACCGAGACTATAGGAAAGCGTGTAAACGTTCTACAGAGAAAACAAGAACACACGCACTGCATCGGCTGAGAACTCACTTTCAAAGGTTCGTCTGTCACCATTTTTTCCCTCACTACTTGATTTTTTACCTAAAACTTCAACTGAGCTCCGTTTCGAAATTCGCCAATAACACTCCCAAACCGACTCCTGAGCGGAGTCCCCGAATCACTCGATGCACCAGCGTATCCGCTTCTCTCCTCTCGTCGCCTTCATTTTATTAAAGCTACTCACTATATATTTCAGCTAAGACGTCATTGTCATACTCAAAAAATCAATCATCATCTTCAACTTTGATTTCATAAACGCCCAAGAAAACTACCGTTTCCCACCGTTTTTAACTCCCGCACCACCCCTCAAAGCTGCCCCAAACGCATGGCACCGCCTCTGCTCTACAAGTCCGGTTCAAGAGCGCTGAAAGAAGGGCTTTTGCGGAACTTGGCCATCACATTTGGACCAACCACGAATATTACCATCGAAGAGCAGGAAGACGGTAAAATCGAACCTTCGACCGCTCCAAACCTTATCAGTAGACTCTCCAACCGGCAAAATAACTATGATGTTCGTGTAAAGGCTGCTTGTGAGCTTTTGGGCCTCATCAGCGACTTTCCTGCAGAGTCTGTGTTGAACGTCTGGAACGGAGCAAATGACCTTGTCGATAGAAGCGTGCCTCGCAATATCCGAAGAACAGCATTGATCCTACTGCATGCATGTTTGGGACGACTTGCTCCCACCATGAACGAAAATCTGGTTTTGGCGTTCTACTACAGTCTGATAGGATCGGACTTTCCCAAGTCAGACGAGTTGGAATCCGAATTAGACATTTTCATAGACTGCCTTTCTTCTCTAACCACTGAGGGAAGCAAGTTCCAGCTGCTTCTCAGACCGCAGGCGAACATTTCCGGGCTGGATGAATTCTTGGAAATCACACTAACCCACCTGGCAAACGAGCATCAGGACAACGTCGCAGCTACCACGAAAACGCTGCAATTCATATCAAACTGTGTCGAAAACGGTCTGTCTTTGAGCAAAGCTTCCCTTGACCAGATAATAGCCATTGCTCACAACTCCCCGCAAGAAGAAGTACGACGGGTCTCGTTGAAAACCCTGGCTACCGCTACTCACAACATTCCAGCACCGTTCCCGAGCATACTGTCGGAAGAAGTCTCGTTACTGATTCAGCTGCAGAACCGTGGCGACCACCTCGGCGAGTCGCTAGAACCACTTTTAGACCTCCTCTTTCTAGGGCGCGATGCCCCGAAGCTTGTGGAAACCTTGTTCAAATGGAAAGTCGACGATAAAAGCCGGATTGGTTATCTTGTCTTACTTATAAGCATTTTGGTCGAGGGAAAGTTCGTGCCTTCATGGCAGCACCGTGAACTCCCCGCCGAATACGTGGGCAATCTTCTGTACAAGCTTCTGGCCGAAATGAATGAGCAAGAAACTAGCTCTGAGAATATGCAGTATTTCCTTGTGGACTCACTCACAAGGCTGATTAATTCTGATACTTTTCTCACCTATATGCTCGACTTCCCGTCGTTCTGGATCTCAAGCGATTTGCCAGCTTCGCATGGCGGAGCTCTCAACTTAGTAAGGTCCATTTTATCTACCACCAATTTAAGCAATCCGAGCAAGAGGCGCATCCAGGCATTTCTTGGCCGACTCTTTAAACTACTGCTTGCTAAAAAAGAGCGTCAGTTGGGATTTCAAGATATCCCCAGGGCACTGTCATATTTGTTTGGATACTGCAACTTACTGGACCCCACCTTAATTGTCCAGTTCCTCGATCTGTTAAATCAAAACTTAGAGGAGACAGTGAAATGGACCCCGTTTTTCCCTCAAATCATCACCAACTTTTACGAAGCAGACAAGTCCTCGAGCATTAGATGCCAGGTCCTTGTCCTTGTAGAAAAAGCTGCGAAAAAAGCATTCAAACAAGATGATCAAATCAGGACTCTCACAATCCAAGCTATACGGCGATTATTATCTTCATTGGAGACCGAAAACGACGAAAATGTTACTGTGAATCTGGTGGACCTCTACTCAAGTGCATGCAAGTATTTACCTGTGAACATCGTTGAAAACTTGAACAACGAGTTGTTAAATCCTGCCTTTACCATGACTCCTGGAAGAAGACGCTCAAGCATAATCCGCCTTTCCCTTGGTCCTCCTACTGGCTCGAAATGGTCTCGAAAAAAGCAGCTGTTGCTTGCGGAAGCTTCATCAACGCTGTTTGCATGGAGCATGGCTTACAGACCAACGGATTTGTTTGCTACTTTTTACCGCATTTTAATACGGACGGCTGAGTATGCCTACCAATTAGAAGATGTCGATTTGTATTTAATGTCCGCCAAGGTCTTATCAAAACTTCATTGTCGGGGTGCCAATCAGGTCGTGATGCTCGAGGTTAACGAAGTCGAGGGCATCTCTACAGCTTTGAATAGAAATTCGAGATTCGGCACCGCTTGCGAAGATTCCAAGTGGTCTTTTCCTGAAAACATTCATTTTCTCAAGGAAGCTCAGCAGATGTGCTTCGCCGGAGACGCTGCGCTCCCATTATTTGAAGAAAAAGAGGCGAGTTTGAACTCATCTAAAATCGATATAAGGCTGTGGATATCCATTGCTATTTTGACTCTTGAGAAGCCCTTTGACTGGGAAGTTTACTCATACGTGTTGACGTATATGTGTCCTCAGTTTGCTAGCCTGACGCCTTTGAGGTCAATTGACGACATGGTATTACGGTATCAGGAAGTGATCTGCAGTCACTTGAAGCATGGTGCTTACAAAAAGCTCAAAGTACCCAAATGTATCAACACCGATGATCTGCACATGGCTTATATTAGGAGCTTATCGCCAATGTTAGGGTACCATAAATATGCACCAAAAGGGTTTGCCGATGAAATTATGGGTTCTTTGCTCTATGGGATGCAAGCGACTGAAAAAACTCTGACTCTATCTTTGAATCTATTAACCATTTGCTCACAAGAAATTCCCTTTTCTTTGAAGCGCTTCTTGGCTCCCATTCTTGTACAATTACAAACAAGAATTACAAGTCCTTTCAGCACACCTGCAATATTGGAATTTCTGCTCGCATTGTCGGACTCCCCCGCCATTATCTCGCACTTAACACTAGAAGAATTCAAGCGGGTTTTTGCAATCGCGTTCAAGCTGATTCAAAGCTCAAAAGATCTTAAAGAAAGGGCTCAAACAAACAATGTCGAGCAGCATATATCTTATACTGAACAAGACGCAGACTTTTCGCCATCAACTTTGTCGTTCACTATAAGCCCGTCCATTGCGCACTTTTTCCTTACTCTGTCTTACACGGTAATATCAAGCTGGTTCTTGAGAATGAGTTTTGCCAATCGGATGGAACTGGCTCCATTTGTAGTGAAAAATCTCATTTCAATTACATCTGAGACAAACCGATACGACTACGATGCACACGCTTATCTTGATCTGGTATCGCGATTTGCCACATCACGCAATGACGCTGCACTTTACTCTAAAACGCTGGACGAGAGACCGCATGGAGGTGACGACAATTATAGTCATGGCACTTGGGTCCTTCCTAAAAAAATAATAAGCATAGAAACTCATAAATTGACTGGGGACTCTACTGTAACGATCAGAAGCAGTTCTGGCGCAGAGACCTTTAAGTTGCAAGAAAGACGCCCGGAAATGCCAGCAACGTACGACATTTTTTCCATAAACCAGGAAGGACCTGCGGAATCCACCAATATGGAGGACAAAACGTCTTTTTACACTGCTGCCTACACATTAATGCGACTGGGTTCATTTACTCAGTCTCCTTTGAAAGTGCCAGATGGTGATTCGATTGCGAGGTCTATTCAACTTTTTGATAAGATTCCCTTTACCGATTTCCACAAAATTGGCTTACTATACGTGGGAGCCCGGCAGCGGGGTGAAGCAGAAATACTGTCAAACACTTCAGGGTCGTTGCAATATAACACATTTTTATCACGGCTTGGCCAAGTCATTAGGCTCGATGCCTCAAGCAATCTTTACACGGGAGGTTTGGAACCTAGAACGGACGGCGACTACGCCTTGGTATGGGGTGACGAAATAACGCAGGTCATTTTTCATACCATCACATTGATGCCCAACTGCCCGAAAGATTCACAGTTTTCTTCGAAGAAGCGACATGTTGGCAACGATTTTGTCAGCATTTTTTATGATGAGTCGGGCCGTCCGGGATTCGATTTTAATCTGATCAAGAGTCAGTTCAACTTCATAAACATCGTAATAAATCCGCTAGGAGCAGGAGATAGTGGTCTTTTCAAGGTTCGCATGTACAGAAAGGCCGGCGTTCCGGCATTTTTTTCCACATCCCATTTCAAGATCATGACTGCTGGGAATCTGGCAAAATACGTGCGTCAGGTTTCAATAATAGCCGATACATTTGCATCAAATTGGTTCGCGACAAGTGCCCCAGAGCTTTGCACAACTTGGGCCCGCAGAGAAAAGCATCTGAAAGTGATTAATGAAAAATTAAGCCAGCAAGGGGAACAGAAAGAAATGGTGAGAAATTCGCTTGATTTTACCAGCTACATTTAAAGCCCTTAAGCAGCGAAGTGACGTGGAACGCGCATAGTTCCATTTTTACGTAAAGTTGGGCTGAGAAGGGAGAAATAACATCAAAAGATCGGGTTTTCGACCACACAAAGCTTCAAATGGGACTGAAATAATTCTGCAGACCAGAATCGATATCTGGAGTGGTTACATAGCGCGCGAAGTTCAGAAAGTGTCGTTGTTGCGATCGAAACCGGCCCTGACATTTCATCACGTGTTACGCTTTCAATATAAATATAGATCACTATCCACGGAATAGATAGCCTGATTTTAGGATATAATGTCACTCCTCAGCGGCTACTTCTAGATCTGATGAATACAAATTGTCAAGACTGAATGCCTGAGACTGCGAGAGTTTTCATCGAAAACTTATTAAATTACTAGACCAGCAATTCCTAAAAGCTGGCGTTTCAGCGTTTGAAAAACCTCTTCTCAGAGCCAAAATTGATGCACTTTTGCGGTGTCCAGATAGTTAGGAGTATTTGGAATGAAGATCACCAAAACTGAGCTCTTTTTGACGAGTATGTAGCTCTTCAACAAGCTCATAAAATGAACGTTTTAAGGGAGCCCACTACGCGCAAATTGCGGGTGCTGGAAGGTGATTTACGGACAAGTTTGGGTTTGTAAAGGAGAACTTCGGTAAGTTGACAACTCTCTCTGGCTGAAATTTTGTTTGAAAACCGTTACATGTCACTGTGCAAGGGGGACTGTGCTTTTGAATTGATTGTTGATTTTGGGATTTGTGAGAGTTCCGGTTGAGATCTTAGAACGCCCAATACTCTGAGGTAAGCAGTTTTGGGAACTGGTTTGCCCGCTAAATAACTGCTGAGCTGCAGTGTGCCGAAGTGAGAAGACACACTGCAGCAACCAGTCAAATCTCCCGTTCAATTCAAGGAAGTCTTCGTTTCGAGTCCATTTTCTGTCGCAATACAGGATTTTGAAACGCAAATGTTCACGTCTCTGAGGTTATGGAGACACCCAAGATTGAGCTTGCCGGTTTTCCACAACACTGCGTATCCCACCTTTCGCCTCTGGCCTTCATTACTGCGCGAAATAACCGTCCAGACCCCAGTACGATGAGCAACGAAAATTGATAAAAACTCGGTGTCAGTTTCAATTCCCAATTTCGAAATACCCAAGTCAGCCAGCCAAAGACAATCCCACATCTCTACACGAGCACCCATCTTTCTGGCTTCCCATCTACAGTACTATATGTTCCAACTCAACCTTTCAAAACATTTTATTCAAAATCCTTCGGACTTCATCGTTAAGCATCAGAAACACAGCTTTCACTTCCCGAACTAACTACATCATCTCTACGCCTCACACACTTCACCAATGGTATTTTCCACCGCCAGACCACCAAGACCATCATTGTCGACTCATAAATCCCAAACCGATTCTGTTCGCCCACAAATATTTGCCAATTTGATACTACACGATCCACACTCTCAAAAGATAGCCCGGCTACTCCAGAAATGCTGTCAAAATGTCGATCTCATCGTCCAAATGCCCGTGCATGTGACCCTGGCGCCGTCAAATATCAGCTATGGATACTCTCACTGCTTGTAGTAGTGAAATTTCAAGAAAGTAAAAAATTTTCGTTAATGTGAGATGGAAGAGCTATATTTCAGCAGTGAATTGTGGGATAATCAAAGCATTTAAGAGCCCTTTGCAACGTGGTTTTAATCTCAACATTCGTGGAATTTAAACAGCATTGAAACTGCCAAAAAGTAAAAACTTTTAGCTGTCGAATAAGCCCAAACAAGTGGAATTTTAGTCCAAGAATTGAAGATTCAAACTGTACAAGATGTCGACGTCAAATTGCCGTTTCTACGAGAACAAATACCCCGAGGTGGACGATGTGGTGATGGTCAACGTGCAGCAGATCGCTGAGATGGGTGCGTATGTCAAACTGCTGGAATACGACAACATTGAAGGTATGGTGCTGCTGAGCGAGCTTTCCAGAAGACGTATCAGATCGATTCAGAAACTGATCCGTGTGGGCAGAAACGAAGTGGTGGTCGTTCTGCGTGTGGACAAAGAGAAGGGCTACATCGATTTGTCCAAACGTCGTGTTTCGTCCGAGGACATCATCAAGTGCGAAGAGCGTTACCAGAAGTCCAAGGCCGTGCACTCCATTGTCAGACACTGCGCGGAGAAGTTCAATTTCCCCTTGGAACAGTTGTACCAGACCGTGGCGTGGCCTTTGAGTCGAAAGTACGGCCACGCGTACGACGCTTTCAAGCTCTCGATCGTCGACGACACCGTGTTCGAGGGACTTGAGGCTCCCAGCCCGGAGATCTTCCAGGAGCTACGTCTGTACATCTCGCGCAGACTGACCCCACAGGCCGTGAAGATCCGTGCCGACATCGAGGTGTCGTGCTTCAGCTACGAGGGTATCGACGCCATCAAGGCCGCGCTCCGCGCGGCCGAGGACTTGTCCACGGAACAGATGCAGATTCGCGTCAAGCTGGTCGCTGCTCCGCTGTACGTGCTGACCACGCAGGCGCTAGAGAAGCAGCAGGGTATCGAGCTGCTCGAGCGTGCGATTGCCAAGATTTCCGAGGTCATTTCCACCAACGACGGTTTCTGCAACACCACCATGGCCCCCAAGGCCGTCACCGCGACCGAGGACGCCGAGTTGCAGGCCCTATTGGAGAACAAGGCTCTTGAGGACAACTCCGACTCCGAGGACGACGACTCCGACCGCGAGTAGGCCCTTTTCGTCTCGTTTCGTCTCGTCGAAATCCAACTTTTATTAATTGCATCCTAACTCACTCTACAGGCTAGCTCTCATGCTCTCCGTCACATCACAGACGCTCTACAACCCGGCGTCTGTATTGCGCCTGTTGCAAGCTCTCAACACGCTGTTCTCTGTCCGTTAGCGTTGATTTCAGTTGTGCCCTTTTAATCCTATGGTGCTATGTGAAATTGTATATAGAATGTAAAATGGCTACTTGCACCATTGACCAAGTTTAAAGAACAACAGAAGCAGGAGTATAGCCTCGATAACTAACATTTAAACGCAAATCAACACTCTTGGCTGATTTTTGTTTGCCATGAGTATCCGTCCAGCGACCCATAGTGGTTCCTGGTACAGTTCCAACCCGGAGAAGCTATCTTCGCAGTTGACCCAGTTCTTGGGCACCAACAGCGTAGTGAACGGTGCCAGAGTAGTGGTTTCGCCCCACGCAGGGTACACGTACTGTGGGGGAACGATGGGCAAGGCGTACGGGGCGTTGGACTTGTCAGGCGTCAGACGAGTGTTCGTCTTAGGGCCATCGCATCACATATATTTCAAAAATAAGGGTCTGGTGAGCGGGTTTAGCAAGCTGGCAACGCCTCTGGGGCCTCTGGCGGTGGACACTGAGACGGCAGCAGCACTGGTGCAACAGGAAACGTTCGACCTGATGGAACCCGAGACCGACTGTGACGAACACTCGCTGGAAATGCAATTCCCAATGCTGCACGCAACGCTCCAAATGCGCAAAATCGACCCCAAGAGCATCACAGTGGTGCCCATTCTGGTGTCGCACAACTCTACGGCAGTCGACCACCGGCTGGGTAAAGTTTTGGGCGAGTTTGTCAAGGACCCGGCCAATGCGTTTATCGTGAGCTCAGACTTCTGCCACTGGGGCCGTCGTTTCAACTTCACGGGCTACGTGGGCGACTCGAACTCTGTGCAGGAAGCACTCGTAGAGGACACGGAAATCGAGTCGCTCACGGCTCGTAGCAAGCTGTCGCATCACCAGGTGCCCATCTGGAAGAGCATTGAGATTTTGGATCGGTACGCAATGGCCATTTTGGCACAGGAGGAGCCCCAGGACAAGTACGAGCTGTGGAAACACTACTTAGAGGTAACGGGCAACACCATCTGCGGCGAAAAGCCGATCAGCGTGATGCTGTGCGCGCTGAGCCAGCAGCAGGGCAAGAAGGTTCAGTTCGAGTGGGCGGGCTATTCGCAATCGAGCCAGGTGAGTAGCGTTATGGACTCGAGCGTCAGCTACGGGGCGGGGTACTGCCGAGTTTAACGGGAAAGACTTACAGGTGTAGTCTACATATGCGCAAGACAAATATGAATGAGACAGGCAAGATGCAATTTCGCAAACAGTTTTTCGGGCTAAGTTCTTGATGATGTGTTTTCGGGTCTATAATTCTGATTAAACCAGATCCAGGTCTTGTCATAGGAGTGTTTCTTGTTTAACTTGACGCTCAAGTCGACTATGAGGATGGAAGCTAGTACCGGTTATTTTACCTGCAATACATATGAGACCAAGTTGAAGGTTTTGGTAGATATGGTGACGGGCAGGATGATTGCCATTCTACGCATATGATTAGCTGTGGATGGTAAGCTGTGAATTGTGCGCATCAATCATTGTTGCAGGCAGATTGAAAACATTCACGTTAAGAATGTAACCGGGAATTTGAAGGTTAGCTTGTGGAATCTTGGTTTTGTCTTCTGATACCCGCAGTCTCTAGCACTTCTTGCAATGCTGCTGCATTCGCAGGACAATGTTCAGTAGCACGTAGCTGATCCGTTGCAACGAGCTTTAACAAGAGGGGTCTTCCTCAAGTGAAAGGTCGTGTCTAACTGAATAGTCTTGATCAAAAGCTTGGATATTGGTGTATGGTCTTTTACGGCCCTGTGTTCAGTCTGAAGCTATGGAAGACCTTGAGGTTGCGAAGCCAAATGACAGCTGAGAAAGATTTGTAGCTGACGGAGAAGCGAAGTGGCCGCACAGTGTCGATTTTAGAGATTCCTGAGCAAAACAGCAAGTCTATTGTTCTTACCGTCAAGAAACACATCGCTTATGTACAATGGAACTAGCCCGGACCTTTTGACAAAACTCTAGGCAAAGAAGAAGCAGTGATGAATGCCTTAGAATGAATCTTCAACCACATTTTTTACGTGCAAACGGCAACACTGTTCAAGTGCTCTCTATACTTTCAGGTGGAACGGCATTATCTTCGTCCTCATCAGCAGCATCATCTCTCTCCGATGAGCTTCCCATAGTCAATTGTTGCAACTGCAAGTTGAAATTGTCCAAATACTTATCTACCACAGCGTTCATGAAAGAATTGACATCGGAGTGCTTGTTCAATAAAGCTCTTACAAAAAGCGAAACATCAGAGTTATCAATTTTCCTTTTATTCAACTGAGTCGCGACGAAGTGGTCTCTGAAAAGTGAATGACAGTCTTGGCCATCATAAAAGAAGTAGGGTGTGGCCCATCGACTGTTGGCGTGGAAAACGGGGTTTATTCTTGCAGCTATGATATCCCATTTTGCCAGATCATCACCAGGATTCATTTTTATAACTTCAATCATCCAGCAACGTACACAGCTCGAATCCAACCCTGAGTCCTGAGGGGTAAAGAATGTGAACAGAAAAAGAATCAATAAATAAACCACCCAAAAAAGCACACTAAATCCAATGGTAGCGTCTTAATTTCGTGGCAAATTCAAGATCACCAGCCAGAGCCATACCACCAGAGTAAACAAGATAGGGCCGTAGAGATATTTGCGAAATACAAGCTCATAAACAAACCGATATTTTAAAATGTCTCGAGGAAGTGGCTCTTGAGTAATGTAATTTCTCTGCGACAACTCCGTGGGCTCAATCAAATGCTCCTGGACATCCTAATAATCCATTTTTGAGTGAAATGATGTGCACTTTTGAACTGTCGAGATGAGATGTCCGGAGTTGAATCTAGGTTTTCTATGTCATTGTATTGAACTCGAAGAGTATTCATGAGTGCATGAGTACACGAGTACATGAGTACACGTACTCACGCACTTACGTCGATAGTGACTGATTGTTTTCAAAGTCTTTGCTCGAGTACGAGTACTCGTGGGTCTGTCTAGTAGAGCTGCCCATCGGCAAGAAACTTCTGAGGGCGTGGCGATTCCAATGACACCGATCGCTCACCACTTGGTGTCTGTTGATAGAACCTGAATTTAGAACTATTTTAAATCGATCATTCGTTGCATTTTTCAGAGAACTGACAATTAACGCATCTTGATTTACCAAATTGCCTGAAATCGTGCATTGACAGTACTGCCAGTACTGGATTAGATCTTGTTATGCAAAATGTCTTAAATAGTGAGGGATGGTATTATTTGGATTCCCCCGGGTACGCGTAGTTACACTTAATTGTAAAATTGCCGTGCGATTAACGTTCCTTAAGACGATTTCCCTGCACCTTTTAAATGTGTAAACAAAAGCTCTCCTTCTCAAACAGCGACTGAGAGCATTCACTTGCGTAAAAGAAGTAGGATGTGCGTTGAACATCGATTTCAGGAGAGCAGCCAATTGATCCGATTTAGTAATGTCATCTGCACGATCGACGGTCATTTTGTCGCCCAGCAGCGAAAGGTCTGAGCTGAGGAAATACCCTAAGAAAACGAGAAGAAAGAGCACTGACTCTTTTTGAGATCATTCCCACGCTTGACCATAAAGTGAAGTTGACGCTCCAGAAAACGTTTTACAATGACGGAAATGCAAGCTTATAGCGAGATCGATTGCTGAATATATCCTGTGGAGACCCCTGAGTAGCAGCAGCTAGCCCAATTGACTATATATGGTGCTCTGATCGGATATGCCTTGAGATAAAACTGTGTCATCTTGTGTCGCTATAGAATACTCCGTGGGCCGAAAGTATAATTTACTATCTATTCTTGATGTCTGTGTGGTAGAAAGTGACAACAGCAGTGACTTGGATCAAGTATAACATGAACATAACCCGTTGACAAGCAGTAGAATATACAAGTGCGTCCGCCAGGATCTCTGAAATATCCCAACTAGTCACTGTAAGCTCCGAAATACTCAGATAGAATTTCCTCAAATGCCAAAATATAAATTATGAAATAGTTGACATGAATAATGAGAGCGTTAGCGAAAGTCGTGGCACAATTGAAAGCCAAGGTAGATTTTTAGATGGGACAAGCGTCAAGGGTATAGGTAATTTATGAATGTTCGTACCTCCAGGAATCCCAAAACGGCTGTAAATGCAGATGACAGTGTTAGTCACCCAGCGCAGTTACCTATTTCTGAATGCTAAACGCAAGAGTTCGAGCGTATCGCGAAACACACAATTGATGAAAAAATCGTTTGTCCATTGTAGAATTGACCACAATGGTGGCAGCTAAAATGCGTGGCGCCATGTCAAATTCAATTTGAAGACCTCCGAAAATGTACGCCTGGATTGTTATATATTGGGATTGTGAAATTAAATTACGATAAGCTGTTAAGGAGGTGAGGTGACGCCTTAGACGATTGTTTTTGGAACAGTTTTCACTTCATATCACATTAATTTTAAAAACAGGTTCTAATGCTCTGATGTCAGTAACGCGTCTTTGCCATTTCACGCCCATTTCTTGTTCACCTCAGGAGCGTGCTGCATCGGGGTGCTAGTTGAAACCCTAGAAAATAGAAATTACTAAATGAATTTCCATAGAAAGTGAATTTGGGGCTCTGCTTTAGTCCCAGAAAGGCTTGTCTGGCCGCAAGCAGGTCGATTTATTCGATCATACATTCTTCTGAGCCCGAGGAATTTCAAAAAGAAGTATAGCACGCGACTGATTATCATAAAAGCCATTGAAGCAGGAATGAAATGAGAGAAGATTTTCAACAAATGTATGATGTGCTGGATTCCCATTTGACTGGTGTTAAATAGACCGGGATTAGTGACACAGCTAAATGTCAGGACGGAATAAAGCCAGTATTTTACAAAGAAAAAGGCTCAAGCAACTCGCCATTTTAATGGTCTCACGAACCGATGCGCTTATATACAAACTCTCTACAGTTTTATTGCCATTGTAGTATCCCATCATCTGCTGTAATTGTACTCTTTTCCATAACTGACGCTGAAAATATACAAAATACGACACGAAGAGAAAAAGTGATAAAGCGACACACGCTCGTTCGAATGAAATAGCCTCTAAATATGACCCAACCTAAACCCAAAACACAATTAAAACTACGCCACCGCACCCACAAGCACCCAATATCGTCCCGAATTTCCAGCGTTAACAGCTTTTCAAAACTGTCCAAAACTTCAAAAATCTTCAAAACTGGCAAAAAAACCACGAAGTCAACGAGACATTGTAAAAAAACTGGAGAAAGGTCCCAAACACTAAACAATACCCATTCCAAGCCACCCAGCATCCACACAATGCCCTCAAAGTCCTCTTAAAATGCTGCGAATTCGAATTTATTCGTCACCGTCCGTCGTTCGTGACATCAACACATTATACAACTCTGTAAGAGCACATGATTTTATAGACTCCAGCCACAACGTCCAAGAAGAACATCGTATTCTGCCTACTTGTTACCAGTATATATTCGAGAGCTATTTTACAAATTCTGTCCAATTCTAATGATTTCTTCACTCACTTTTTTTGCTCGTTAAGGCCCTCTAGAGACCAAAATAAATCAATACTACAACAATGCCAGCTCCACACGGTGGTGAATTGAAAGACCTACTCGCTCGCGATGCTCCCATCAAGAGCCAATTGCTCCAAGAAGCGTCAGAAGCTTCTTTGAAATGGAACTTGACCGGCAGACAGATCTGTGATCTAGAATTGATCCAAAACGGTGGGTTTTCACCGCTGTCTGGATTCTTGAACCAGAAAGACTATGAAAGCGTCGTTCACAACTCGAGATTGACCAGTGGACTGGTGTGGACGATCCCAATCACCTTGGATGTTGACGAAAAATTCGCAGCAAAATTAAAACCCGATACCAGAGTTACTCTGCTGCAAGACGGCGAGATTCCTGTCGCGATTCTCACTGTCACTGATGTTTACAAGCCAGACAAAAAAGTTGAAGCCAAACAGGTTTTCAGAGGCGACCCAGAGCATCCTGCCGTGAAATACTTGAACGAAAGTGCTGGGGAGTTTTACGTTGGTGGTGAAATTCAAGCTATCCAGAGTCCAGTCCACTACGACTACCCAGGTCTTCGCAAAACCCCAGCACAATTGAGACTGGAATTCGAATCTAAAAACTGGGACCGTATCGTGGCTTTCCAGACCCGTAACCCCATGCACAGAGCTCACAGAGAGCTCACGGTGAGGGCCGCCAGAGAACAAAATGCCAAAGTGTTGATCCACCCAGTCGTGGGTTTGACCAAACCTGGGGACATTGACCACCACACTCGTGTGCGTGTGTACCAAGAAATCATCAAAAGATACCCTAACGGAATGGCCCAGCTTTCGTTGCTGCCTTTGGCTATGCGTATGGGCGGTGACCGTGAAGCCGTCTGGCACGCAATCATCAGAAAGAACTACGGTGCCACTCATTTCATTGTAGGTAGAGACCATGCTGGCCCTGGTAAAAACTCTGCAAATGTGGACTTCTACGGGCCATACGATGCCCAGGAGCTTGTCGAATCCTACAAGAACGAATTGGATATCGAAGTTGTCCCTTTCAGAATGGTGACTTATTTGCCAGAAGAAAACCGCTACGCGCCAATTGACCAAATCGATCTTTCCAAAACGGCTACCTTGAACATTAGTGGTACCGAATTGAGAAACCGTTTGAAAGCGGGCGGTCCCATCCCAGAATGGTTTTCCTACCCAGAAGTAGTCAAGATTCTAAGAGAGTCTAGTCCCCCAAGACCAAAGCAAGGTTTTGCCATCGTCTTGTCCAAGTCTTTGGCCAACAACAGTCAGCTATCCATCGCTCTGTTATCTACATTTCTACAATTTGGTGGCGGCAGACACTACAAGGTTCTAGAGCACAAGAACGATGTCAACGTATTGGAATTGATTCCAGACTTCATCAAAAGTGGATCTGGTTTGATTTTCACGGAATTTGATGGTGCCAAAACCGGTGAAAACGCCTACCTAGTTGGAGCCGACGACGGCGCCAAGATCAAACTTGACAGCGACGACGAGTCCATATTGCATATTGTGCAAAAAGTGGTATTGTTTTTGGAAGACAACGGATTTTTCCAGTTCTAAGATAAGTAGCCAATACGTACGGCTTTGATAGATCATACGATATCTGATTACACGCTTAACCTAGTGAGTCCATCTTTATGGCTTGTTTATGAGTAACTTTAGTGGAAATGTTGATGCGACATCCGGAAGGATAAGTTCAGAGATCTTGAATTTGAGATAAATCTGTGGCGTCCAAATTCTCTTATAGTGAAGTTCACGGTCCTTCTATCGAGCTGATTTCTGACTGGGTAAGACAAAGAATTGTGAGCAATGAGGCTGAGCAGGCTGGGTTTTCAAATGACGATTTTCAAATGTTTTGTATTCGGTGTCATTGGGGGCATCAATGAATGGACGGTGGTGCAATGAATTTTATGATTAATTCGGGAGCAGATTACATGCAAATGTAACTAACATTTGTCTATATCTTCTAATTGAACTCTTATAAAATCCAAGTACCTAATTCATTTCATTATACCGGGCGCACTATGATAGATTTGCCTTACAGTCTTGTCGATGTCAACACTGCATGCTTTAAATGATGCTTGTTGGTATCACCGCATGGGACTTTGATTAAAATAATAAAACAAAAATTCGCAGCATTGAGGCAGTGAATTACTCAAGACATTTAGATCAATAATACGGCCCAATTGTTATCAGGGTGTCTTGAATGCACTTCTCATCCCAGGCCAGTTTATGGTCTATCTCGTCCAGATCATTATATTTGTCATTTCGCACCAAACTGACATCCGTGGTCCAAACGTTTGTTCATGGTATTTTCATCCTGCAGTAACGGCCAAAGTCCAGAGACTGCCAAGGACAGTAAAGCCAGAGCTGAACACTGTTTAGCACTATGCTCGTAGATTTCGAGTGTAAGCTGTTTTCTTATGTGTCTTAATCTAAGTATGCTCTGTAAGAGTAAACTTGAAAACAAAAGAGCGTTTTATCGCCACAAAGCTCATTCTACATAAAGTTGATAATTGGCAGTCGATATGAATTTTTGGAATCACCGACACTGGCTCCTGTGCTTCAAATTCTCTGTTGTTCCCGCATCAGCTTAATCATTTTGTTATTACTTTATACCAGTATGTCATCGACGTGGCAAGTCGCCTGCAATGAAGTTGCATAATATAAAATCGCTGACGCTGAACCAATTTGGCTATATCTGGGATGCTGGATTTCGCTATTTTGGAAAAGCTCAGAAGTTAATCTATGATCAATTACTATCGTTCATTTTACTTTCTTTTAAATTGTGTCATCTTCTAAAAGTCTTGGATACCGGGACAGACGAATTGATTGCAACTACCAAAAAACTCATGAATTATCCCTGAACAGTATTGCAATTACCAAACAATGATTTGTGGAGTCTCCCATATATGCAGAAATAATATTTATACCATGTTACTGCGCTGCGACCCTTCCATGATGGAAAATTACCGATATTTTTCAGTCAAAATCCTAGCTTCCTTTCAAGCCCCGTGACATAAATTTTAATGCCCCTGGCCGTCTTTAAATGCTTACCAGGAGGCTCAAACAATGCCAAGGGTTTCTTTGTAATTTCGAAATTAATATACGTGTGACACTTTGACATCGCTGACAATAAGGCTAGCCATGGGGCAGGTAAAGTTCAAACTTCCAGAACAAAAGCAGACCCCAAAATTACAGTAGACACTGGAAATGGAGTCTTGAAACTGTCGCAGCTCGGTTGGCAGCTCACCTTAACAATATAAGTCGTTTTTAGATCACTTTGTACTATTCTGACATCAATTTGGCACCGCTTCAAGTACATCCAAACTACCTATAATCAACCGAAGACGGAATCCAACCCTTTTTAATCAATCAATTGACGGCTCAGAAGCCCATATTGATTGTTTGCTTTCAAGTCTTCGAAGTTCGGATTTTCCTGTCATAAATAAAATTTGTATATACCATGAATTAATATAAAGTAAGCTGGCTCATCAACAAAAGCTATTACTAGTTAGATCTCAATACCCGTCCAATGGTCTTGGAAACTGATCCAGAAACATGCGATCAGCTTAAGGATTGGATAGGTCACGAATTGATCGAAAAAGACCCGGACATCGCGAGCGAATTGATTGACTATGTGCTAGAAATACTCAGAGGCTTACCAAGTGTCAGTGACAAGAAAGAGAGTGGGTTTGATGCCGAAGATTTGGTAAAACTGCAACTGAAAGGAATTGTAAGGAATCCGGAGACTATGGTCGAACAGTATCCTTCAAGAATGTTGGCACTGGAAAATGAGGAAAAGGCCTCTCGTCCTACATCGTCCGTCAAAATTATGCACATTCCTATTCGATTTCTGAAAAAAGAGCAGATCAAAGCTCAGTTTCGCGCTTTTGGTGCGATCGAACACTGCAAAGTGAACATGCTTGAACGTCAAGCTGTTATACAGTACAAAAACGAATCTTGTGCTATAAGATGCACTAAGGCAGCTACTGTATTCTTCCAGAACAGGTTTGTGAAGGCCGAGTTTTTCCATGGGATTTTGGAAGACTTCGAAGGCGCAACACTAATATCCACAGAACCTCAGAAAAGTTTCCAGATCCCCCAGTCGCCTTCGCCACCTACTCCATTAGTGTCATCTCCAGAGGGAAACGACTTCAGCAAGCGCATACAACAAGTACAAGGCGTTCAACAGGCCATCTTCGAGAACAACCAGCGGTCGAATGAAAGCTTCAAGAAGAATTTCAATGAACTATTCAGCTCCAAAGAGAAACTTCTGCGAGCTCACCAGTCTCTTCTTCAAAATCTGCGACGAAAAACTCTAGATTTACCTCCAGATGACACAGGCACAACTGTCGAGCAATTGGCTTTGGAGTTCGAAGAGCTTCAGACCAGCATGGATAAATTAAGCATTACACCTGAGGCCATGGTTAATATCAAACTGCGAAAGCTCAATATGGACCATCCTAACGAGCTCGAAATGAAAGATGCTCGCGCAGCAGCAGGAAAGAAGAAGCGAGCTAAGAAGTCAACCGTGTTGCGGAAAAAAATGCGGCGGAAAAGATAGATTATGATATCACGCCCTGTTATTCCCATTAAACTAAACAAGTTACAAACTGATGGCTCATACGTGCCATCGCTAATTAGCACAATCCCATTTTGATAGTGATAAGAACCTCGTCACTGTACTCACGCATTTACGAATTCCCCATGTCACGCGTTTTGGCACGCATTCGTTCGATTCGTGCCTTTAGCTGGGATGTAACCTCTGCCGCTCGCTTCCAACTTTCGTCATTAAAGAAATTGCTGTTGGAGCTCGATGATCGGTCCACACCCGAGGAGTCTGGTTGTCGCTCTGCCGACCGAGCTTCGTTTCTTAGCTGTAAGGAGTTGACTCTGTGAGGAAGATCATCACTCGATTCACTGGGTGATCTCGCTCTGCTATTCAAGCTCGAAATCCGACTGTTTAAACCCCTTTCGCGATTGTTCTCGATCGAAGGAGAGCTGAGACCATTGGACGACGACGATAGTAATCTTCTAGGTGGTGGCGTTCTAGGCGGTACCTGTAAAATAGGTGCGGAGGGCGGATCAAACGATGATACAGATCTCACACCATAAGTGGAAGAGGGCAATGTGGTCTTAGACTCCAGTTCGGCTTCTAGAACGGACACACGATCCTGAAGACGCGTGATTTGCATTTCCTTCGAACGCAGCTCCAAGTTGCGTTCGTGAAGAGTTGCTTGAACGGTACCCAGCTGCTGCTGAAGTGACAGTTTCTCAGAGTTTACTCGAGAAGATCGGCTCTGAAACTCCGTTATGGTGTTTAAGAACTCTTGGCGCTCTTTAAGCCATTTCTGCTTTTGATTGCGCAGGTCCTCTAGCTCTACACTCACGATCTTTGCTTTGTTAGAGCCGATTGGTGAATCGGTCGTCAACGCACGCGTGGTGAGTCTTGATTTCATGGACGGTAACCCGTTTTGATAAGGTTCAACCTTATTTCCTGTCTTGAGAGGTGAAGAAGGCCCTCTTTTAGAAGGAAGCGTAGAAAGTGGCTTGCGAAGAGAGGTCGAGGCACCTTCTAAAAGAGAAGAAGGATTCGCACCCGATTTAATCGGAGCTTTGCCGCGATTGGCGTCCTGTGTGCGGGATGATAAATGATTAGTTTCCCTAGACATGGCAATTGAACCAGTCTGATCTTGTGGGCGCTGTGTGCGTAATTCACCCGCCACCTCTACCTTTTCAAAATGCTCGTAGACCTTCTTCTTTTTCAAGTTGTCAAGTTTGTCAACAACATCCGAAACTTCTCTTTCACCAACAAGTTTCATCAAAGTCGCCAAACATTCGTAACCACTATCACGTATCGCAGGTTGTGTGTCGTTGACGATTTTAAGCGACGATTGAGAAATATCAGGAACCAATTTTAAAAGCAATTCATCATTTAGGTTACGCGACTCAGGCTTCCATATTTTGAGAAGATGTGTCAAAAACTTTGTGCTTTCCATTCGAACCTGAGGAGTTTTATGGGCCATGTAGCGTAAAGTCTCCTCTAAACAAGAGTCGACCCCGCAGCATTCGGAAATTTGGTGAAGAGCTTCGCATATAGCTTCGTTGACAGAAGACTTTTTCTCTTTCGATCTCTCCAAAAGTGCAGTGACCACTAGCGAGCCATAATTCCTGTTGAAATTAGCTAGCAGCTTCGAGCACAACTGCTGCACACACTGAGCAGCTAATGTCACGGCCTGCACGTTTGCGTCCTTTTCTATAACATGCGCCAGGGATCTGAGAAAATCGCTGTAGTCCTGGTTTTTGGCCTCTAGTTTTTTGGCGGGCATTAAGATTTGATTAAGAATCTCGTCCAGAACTTCAACTCTGTCTTTCCATTTCGAAGAGGTGACTCGCTCTTGAAAATCGTTTGGAAATTTGTCCAGAACGATACTTGACGGTAAGAGATCGAACGGGTTGATCTTGGGCCCCTGTGGGCCCTGTGCTCCCATTCTACCACTGTGGTGACTGTCATTTGTTTGGAATGCACCACCCATCAGAGTGTCACCATCTTTATCGGTCTCCAGTTCGTCGGATGCTTGTTGTTTTTGCCATTGAAACATTCGTGGTTGTGACGATGGAGGGATTTCGCCTTGATATTTTTGAAATGTCTTGTCCAGATCGCGTTGTTGGATGGGTTTCAGTCTCTCCAGAAGAAGCTCCTGCAGGAGATCGCGGCCTAGCCATTTGTACAGTTGCAAGACTAAATCCATGGTTTGCGAACGGACGGTTTTGTCGGCATGACTGGAAAGACGCGGTATGGGCTCCAAAAGCAGTGGAAGGAAAGCCGTTATGTTAGAAATTTGTTGCAGCCCGAAAAATTCGACTATTCGAGCCATGCACTCCACACAGCTTGCAACGAGACGCGGCAGTTTATTTTTCAGCAAGGGTTCCAAAAGCTCGATCGAAGCTGCAATCGACTCATCCAACGAAACCAATGCCAAGATACATTCTTGAGCCTTTTGCTTTGTAGCAGCCCTGGAAGAGCCCAGGCCTTTTTCGGCTAGCGAGGGAAGCCAGCAAGCACGCATAGAGGCTGATGAAGGAGTTTCTGGAAGTTGACACAAATATTCGAGAAGACTCAAAAGTGCTGCAATTGCCTGTTCCTGTGCCACAACGTTCGAGTCCACAATGTACTGAGCGAAATGATCCGGATTCGTCCAGTACTGAGAGATTTCACGCGGCACAGCTCTGATAGAGGCTTTTTTGTACGTGTTATTCAGCTCTTGGTAACCGTGCATGCGTGCTTTCCATAATTTGTGATTCAGCCGTTCTGACAACGGCAAAGCTGTAAAATCGCCATCTTCTGATTCTGCCATGGCGAGTTTGGTGATGGGCGGCTCAATTGAAGTAGAAGAGGCTCAACTAGACAGAGACAACGAGATGTTTACAATCGAGAGTGTTTACCTTGACAGAAGAGATGAGTTTAGAATTGTTCAGTGTTGATATTTCGTGGATTTAGGGTCATTGTATACGGGTGTGTCACCGCGACGACAGCGCGACAAAAGTACGGCAAAAACACAACGACAGGACATGAATATCGTTTGGGTATTTCATAGACTCTCATGTTGACTAAAAGTGAGATTGAATACAAACTGCCCAGCTTGTAGCCTTTTTCTGGTGGACCGATGTTGCGTCAAAATTATGTTTATTCGATTTACGATTTTATTCTGAAAACTAGTAAAAAGACGGGGATGACGTGGAGAACAGGCTGTATTGAAGTGGGATAATTGTGAAAAGGTTTAAGTGTAGGTCGGTTTTCGTGTGGGACGCGAGTTTATTTCATTTCTTGGGCTCAATGACAGGAGGAGAAAAGGTGACAATTAGAAATTCAAGACAAGGGACCGCTGGGGGGAGGGGAGTGGGGAATCGAAGTGCAGACAACTGCTTAAAAGCTGGGTTTGAATGTGCAGGGGAATCTGTATGGCTGGATGTTCGTGTTTTGTATTTTAGTACAACCACATCACGTAACTGCGAAGCATGCAATAATAAGCCGATTTAGTCAACTGGACAGCTAGAGAGGAGAGCATGAAAAGTGCATGAGCTGAAAATGGTTTTTGGCGTCTGTGTTTGTCGATCGGTGAACAGAAAAAGCTGGAAATGTCTTGCCCAAGCTCCAGATGACGCCATAGTACATGGTGATAACATCGGCAGCTTGCGTCACCGTTAGTGTTCGACAAATGCTGGGCAGTCCAAACCTAGCTGACTTGCCAAGGGCAGAGAAGGTGCGATGTGGAATTAAGACGCCAATATCAATTTGCGAGAAAAGTGCAACGAATATCGAACTTCGTGCATACCAGGGGCATATCAATAGAGAGAGCGATGAAATTACAGGGGCCAATCTCGTAGACGGTCGAATTCAGTGGACAGGCAAACTAAGACCAAAAAAGCATTGAAAAGAACAGGTGGAAATGACTCCATGGTATCACGACAGCTAAACTAAAGAATAAGAGACACTTATTTTTTTAATAACTCGAAATAGGGCAATTTGGCCGAGTGGTTAAGGCGTAAGATTAGAAATCTTTTGGGCTCTGCCCGCGCAGGTTCGAATCCTGCAGTTGTCGTTATTTCCTTTTTGCCAGTTGTGAGACACCATTCACGCACGCATTGTAAGACTCCACCCTGGCCATCTTTTTGGCTTACAATCCCACGGCTTCGTAGACGCTTTTTGTTTAGACGTTTTTCTATGTTATTGACAGGACAAGTAATTTACAATGCTTGACGTCGCTTAATCGTGAAAACGATGTTTAGAGGTGTGCAGCGTGTACAAGCTGAGGACGAAACGCTTCAGAACATGTAGCCGTCATTCGAAAGGCTACTAAAATGCATTATAGGTCAAATTCTTATGTGTGACCAATGCTCGCCGTAGCTGTCACTTTATTAACGTCAGCCAGTATCAATTCACCCAAAACGAAAGCCATTGAGACTACTTTCAGACCAAGAACAGCACTTGAAAAGGACAAATAATATAGCCACAGTTCAAGTCTCGCCCTTGCAATAACTACCAAGATTCTTAGTTACACCTTTTAACCCAGAAAAAGCGTACTTTCTGCATTTGCGATATCCACACATGTAATTACTCTTCACAAATCTACCTAAAACTACTCACCCATCCTCTAAAACTCAGCTATTCACACCTCATCAAACATTCATTCCCGATTGTTCTCGAAGCTCTTACGCTCCCATAACCAGCTCATTTCTCGCGCTTTTTTCGCCTACTTCAATTATTCAGCTACTACTACCATCACCACACATCTATACACTCTTAAATACTCTAAAACTCACCATTATAAACCACAATTATCGTTGTCTGTCATTAGATTAGTAAAGTCGAGGTTCTGGCTCTTCTTCAATTTTACGTTTTCACTATAAAAGGGCCATGAAAAAAGTACCCTCCAAGAGACGAACTTAAAACATTTCAAACTCCCAGTTTATCAACTCTAAATAACTACTTTTATAGCCCCACACACACATCACTACAATGGTTAACCAAATTGCTAACGTTGCTGAATTCGAAAAGGTCATCCAAGCCGACAAATTGGTCGTGGTGGACTTTTTCGCTACCTGGTGTGGTCCTTGCAAGATGATTGCCCCAATGATAGAGAAATTCGCTGCTGAGTACTCTTCTGCTGACTTCTACAAGCTGGACGTGGACGAGGTGCCAGAAGCTGCTCAGAAAACTGAAGTCTCTGCCATGCCTACCATCGTGTTGTTCAAGAGCGGCCAAGTCGTCGACAAGGTCGTGGGTGCCAACCCAGCTTTAATCAAGCAAAAGATCGCTGCCAATGCCTAAGTGAATAACTCCAAAGGAGTCGAGATTGGGTTTGGAAAGGAGCTACAGCTGCCACTGCTGAAGGAAATATGACAATCCATGCTTTGTATCTAATCTATATCTGCTACTCACGTATGTCGAAGGTCTATGTATCGTTTTTACTCAATCTATAACGTCAGAACCTGCTTTTATCGTTTGTTTGTTCGTTTTGTTCATTTGCAAAGGGCTCAAGCCAGCAGCTCTGAGATTTCAGCGTCCGTGTACCCAAACATGTAGAACGCATCCTGCAATGACTTCGTGTTCAGCTTCGCAGGCGCTGCCTGCTGGACCTTGGCCTTCGCGTTCCACGCGATCCCAAAACCGGCAACGCCCATTGCAGGCAGATCGTTGCCCCCGTCGCCAACCATCACGGTCGCCTCCACGGGTACCGAGTACTCGCGTGCCAGTTGTAGCAAGGTTTCTGCCTTGCACTCACCGTCTACCACATCGCCCACAGTGTATCCGCTCAGAACCTCAACACCTGCCTGTGCAGGGTCGTTTTCCGTGGCCAACACATTGGCCCTGGCGAAATCTAGCTCCAAAGCTTCCTTCATGTGGTTGGCAAAAGGCGTGAACCCGCCACTCAGAACCGCCAGCTTGCATCCGGTTTTTTTCAGCCCGCGACACAGCTCAGGCACGCCCTGGGTGACCCGCAGCTTCTGTTTAATCTCGTCGTACAACGTCGCTGTCTTGATGCCCTTGAGCAGCCCAACACGCTCTGCAAGCGACTGTGTGAAATCCAGTTCGTTATTCATGGCACGCTCCGTGATTTCAGCGACCTTTTCCTCGACCTGCGCATAAGCAGCGATCAATTCGATCACTTCCTGGTAGATCAGCGTGGAGTCCATATCGAACACCACTAGACCTTTTTCCTTACGGAATTTCGAGTTTTCTTGCACCACAATGTCCACGTCGCCAGCATCTAGCGAGCCTACCAGTTCACGCAAACTGGCAACGCTTCTGGAGGTGCTTAGAAAATAATCTTGAGCGCGAGCTGAAAGAACCGCTTCAGAGTCGATTTTTACATCTTCCAGACCACTTAAAAAAGTGGTAATTTTTTGCTTTAATTCCTCGCTCAAGCGCACACCATGCCCAATAACAGTTACTACGATTTGGCTTGTCATTCTGTGTGATTAATTCGTTGTTCTTTGTTTATTTTATACCATAGTCGATTGTTCATTATCGTCGACATTGTCGATTTTTCTCTCTGGCCCTTAAGTATGGGCTTACATAAGCAAATAGCCTAGGAATTGAAAAAAAACCACTATAACTGTTATTGACAGTGTGAAGTAGTGAATTTCAAGAGCGTTCAAAGGCTGTAGTCGACGAATATAGAGTCAATAAGGGACTCCAGGTAAGCCTATCAGCTTTGCGTAGTCTTGGAGATTATCCACCTGTTTTTTCCTGTCAATTTGCGACCTTTTCCAAAGATAGCGGTCAAAACCAAGTGCACACCGTTCGAACTCAGTTGAGATCAGAAGTCGCCAACAAACCTAGCAGTTTTATTCTTGCTCACAATCAATCACGATAGCCACAACCCATGTCAAAAGCATTGCGTATCTTGGTGCCCGTTAAAAGGGTCATTGACTATGCCATCAAGCCTAGAATTAATAAAGCCGGCACAGGTGTCGAAAAAACGGGCGTCAAGTTCAGTATGAATCCATTTGATGACATAGCCGTAGAGGAGGCAGTGCGTATCCGGGAATCGCACAAAAAATTGGTGGAAAATATTCATGCGGTGTCGATCGGGCCTGCCAAAGCCCAAGATATCCTAAGAACTGCCTTGGCAAAGGGCGCAGACACTTGCACGTTGATCGACGCCAAGGAAGCAGAACTCGAGCCTCTGGCCGTGGCAAAACTCCTCAAACAGGTGGTGACCAAACAAAACGCAAATCTGGTCATTTTGGGCAAACAGAGCATTGACGATGACTGTAATAACACGGGTCAGATGCTGGCTGGGATGCTGAACTGGCCGCAGGCGACCAATGCGGCCAAAGTCGAGGTCGACGAATCGTCAATGACCGCGAAAGTCACACGAGAAATCGACGGCGGTGAGGAAACCGTGAGCGCGCCGCTCCCGCTCGTGATCACCACCGATCTGCGTCTCAACCAACCTCGCTACGCCACGCTACCCAACCTGATGAAGGCCAAGAAAAAGCCGATGGAGAAACTGACGCTGGCAGACTTCGCAGACGTGTCCACTGAGCCCAGACTTGAAGTCCTCAAGCTCGAAGAACCCCCCACCAGATCTGCGGGCGAAAAAGTGGCTACTGTTGACGAACTCATTGAAAAGCTCAAGGCCGTGAAGGCCATCTAGATGTATATTCCAGGTATATCAACAAAACTCAATTTTGGGTGGTCCCCATAATATTTCCTATAAACCTATGTACGAGGGCCTGTGTTCCGCCCCCGCGATGCTACTTTTTGTATTCTAGACATCGAGCTCCCCAGCTTTCACTGTTGAGTGTCTTTTTGTCCCCGTCGTGATGGCGAAAGCACCCCTCCTGTGGTCATCCCTGGTGGTCGTTTTGACAAACAAGTTTCTGCGTACCAAGCGTCGAATTTTGCAGTTTTCTGGCGTCTTAATTCGACAGTCTCCTGGAGCTGGTCGCATTCATTGATCCAAGCCTGTAAATGTTGTTTTACGGGAGTTGGTTGTGGTATATCTATGGACATAAGTTTTAATTTGGGTACCGCTTGCGGGAGAAGCGAGCGATGTGCATTGTGGTAGGGCACTTGGCGAAGCAGGTCTTCGGCCATATGATTCATGATGGCGAGAGAGCTCGATCTAATGGGTCGAAAGATGGGTAACAGGAGGTGGAAGATCGCCGGACGTGTTGGAGTGGATATGATGAATATCGTCAGGTTATGGGTCAAGATAAGTCACGTAATCAAGATGGAAATCTGATCGTTGATTAAATTAGGATTACATAATCGGATAGTTGGGGTGAGTACATCCGCGAGTACGAGTACGAGTACGAATACGAGTTCATTTCGGTTAGTTAACTGTCGATGATTCGAGCCTTTCTCGCGATGAGTGGTACTCAAGTACATGGATCCAGGTCTGTGATACCAGGAGTGGGTTTTGAAGAGCCAAAGCGAAGGATATGGGGCATGAGTGCTTAGCTTTCTGCAACGCTGTGTAGTTCTTTAGCTTTGAGTTATGTCACCAATATAGGTTGACATTTATACGTCGACTGTCGTAGTTGTGATGTCAATCGCTCTAATGTTTGCACATTGTTATTTTAGAGACAACTGTATCGTACGGCAAGCAAGTCTAGTTTTGTAGAGTTGCGGTTTGATTGCCACTTGAACTTGATGTCTGGCCATCAGACGCAAAATGCGCCTTTCTCTGCCAGAAGCCACTGGTCACGATTGAAAGGTCTTAAAATACTCTGATTTCGTGTCCATTATTTGGTCTCATCTTCAGCAGCAGTCGCAACAATGACAGGCTTGCTCCCCACTTTGCTATCCCCAGGAGAATTACCCACTGTGATTTGTTGCAATCGAGCATTGAGATTCTCCAAGTACTTGTTCACTACAGCCTCAACATAGGGTTGCAGGTCAGCAAGCCGTTTGAAGCCGGTTAGATGTGGCACGAGATAGCGGGCTCTGAAAGTCGACTGTAAGTGACTGCCATCGTAAAAAAAATATGGGGTAGCACACCAGCTACAAGCATCAAAAATGGGGTTCATTCTAGCTGCGGTAAGGTCCCATTTTGCAACATCATCATCGGGGTCCAATTCAATTATATCAGTCATCAAACAGCGCACACCCTGGGCTTCCCATCCTTTATCATTTTCAAAACGTCCAATACAGAAAGAAGTAAAGGTGAGAATACCGATAAGAGCACACCAGAAAAGAGCAATTGTCAGATCAAATATAAGTCCCCATCTGAAAATACAGAGCTCGACGGCGAACAACGAGAAGAAGAAACCGTAGAAGTATCTTCGAGATGATATCTCGTAAGTAATCTTGAATCTAAAAATGTCTCTCGGAAGAGGCTGTTTGATGGATTCGTGGCTGTTGGGCGGATGGGAAGGTGCGATCAACGAAGTCTCAAGTTATTTCGAGTCCATTGTATGCTTGCATTCAACCAAACTAACTCAGTCTACAGTCGCCGGAGTTCACGATAAAGTGTTAGACGCCACTATATAATATTACAGTCTATTTGCCAAGAACGAGTCATGAGTACATGAGTACATGTTTACAGTTGTTCTACGTTGTACGTCACACAGTGACACCTATTTTAACACTTGGTGACGGTGTGACACAACTGGGGGACAAGTGATGGCGTTGCCGTATGGTTTCTGTGTATAAGTGCTGTTAATTTTTATAAGAACTTGTACTAACCTTCGAATCAGCTTTTGAGAAATTTGATGACTGCCAATTTGTTCACCATTTGATCATGCCGAAAAGGTCTGGCTCTACGTTTCATGGTGTAGGCTGAATTAAACTTTTCGCGTCTTTGAAAATGCTGCAACACTACTCAAGTTTCGTTCACAGCTTGGGCCTAGTCGGTAGAGCTGCCCATAGTCATTTGCTGCAATTGTGCGTTGAAGTGCTCCATGTACTTGTCCACAGCGGCCTTGACAAATGGCACAACTACCGGAGAGAAATTTTTCTGTTCTTTCAAGTAGGGCAGCACAAAGCGGTTAGTAAACCGTGACTGGCAGCATTGACCATCGTAAAAAAAATATGGCGTAGCCCACCGACTGTTCGCGTGGAAAACCGGATTCATTTCGGCAGCGATCGCATCCCATTTAGCCATGTTGTCCCCAGGACTGACTTTAATGATCTCTATCATAAAGCTGCGCACACTCCTATCATCCCAACCCATGTTTGTGGTTTGCATATAAATGGGAATCAGAAAAGGCAAAAAAATGCCGGAAAAGAAGCCAAAAACTATTGCGCCAGGTACATCAATCGAAGCAATCCATGATGTAATTCCAAGCCATAGTGCCAGAACCAGCAGAGTGCCGCAGTAGAAACGTTTCCGGAATTGCAGGTCATACAAGATTTTATTTTTGAAAATGTCCCTTGGGAGAGGCGTATTGGTAATATGTAACCGATTCGACAGATCTGTCGATTCAATTAGCTGCTCTTCTGCATCTTTTGAGTCCATGGTTGACACTTGGATGGAGAAACGAAACGTTCCGGAGTTGAGTTATACTGTTGACAATAGCTGTAATAAATTGAAGGAGGCGCTTTCACGAATCCTTTCATGAGTACTTTCATGTTCTTTAATCCCCGCGAGTACATGTACTCGCGAAATAAGCATGAACCTTACAATGAACAGAGAAGAGGGACAAGATGGGCCAAAGAACAGCGGATAGTGAGTGACATTGGTTTCTTAAATTGTCACCAAGTTTTGCAGCTAGACTTTATTTGAGATTGATTCATGCTTTTTTGAGCTTACGATTCTGCGATACAAGTACAGGAATTAAAATCAGGTTAGCGCACGGCAGAAGAGGGTTGGTGCAGCACGGCCCTCTGCTGAACTCTTCAAAGAGCTTTGTTCCAAACCCACGAATGCCTTCATGTTGACGGGAAAAATCATGAATGGTCGGTTTTTCAATCATCTGTTTGAAGCTATATAATAGTAAGTGTGTAATCTTCGGTCGTGGATACAAAATGCTCCAGACGACAATTAGCTCTAAGGCTCTGAGCTCAAATGGTAGAGCTTGTACTAAAAACAGCTGCCCTCCAGTAATAATATGTCCCGATCATTCCTGATGAATAAAATGTTCTCGGTAAAGTTTAAATTTCGGTCAAGGTCCAGAACAAAAGAATTGTCAACCTCTTCCCACTCCAGACCCCTATGTTTCTACGGGTGTACTAACTCGGATCTCAGGCGGTGTGACCACTTCAAATGACTTATCACTCTCAACTTCGGCCTTCTCTGTAGAGCTTTCTTCAAAAACCCCAGGCTGCTGCTTGTTGAGCGCCTGCATGTAGACTTTTACCGCACTGTCTATAAACGACCTGGTCTCGGGAGGGAAATACTTTGCGTTGTTGACATGTGGCCCATAAAAGTTAGCACTGAACAAAGAGTGGCAACTTTGGCCGTCGTAGAAGTAGTAAGGTGTGGCCCACCAGCTTTGAGTGTTTAAAATTGAGTTCATTTTTGCCGCAATGATGTCCCATTTTGCCAAGTCTTGTCCAGAATCCATTTCACTTATTAGAAGCATAAATGAACGAACGACTGTGGCATCCCAACCAAATTTCCTTATGAAGTAGTACCTTAGTACCTCGCGCTTCACATAGGCTACGGCAATGCCTACAACGAAAACATACCACAAGTCCAGAACAACTTGAACTAAAATTGAAATAACAGCTAGTGGAACCAAACAGCCCGCAATCGTAATAATCAGCATAACGTCAAAAGCCGTTCCACTGAATCTAGCCATCAACCATCCTCCAGAATAGGAGAGTATCGCTATGAGAAGAAACTTGTGGTATAAGACCTGATAATAAAACCTATTTTGGAAAATATCTCGTGGAAGTCGCAGGTCACAAGTGGAGGCTTCCTTTGTCTTCGTATCGTCAGCCATTTTATCTTTGTCGTGTGTATATGTCTTTTTCGGGCATCTAACAGGTTCTCGGAGGTGATGTTCTCGAAATACGACTTGATGGCCAAAAGTTCTGTTTCACGAGTACTTTCTAGACTCCGAAAGACCTTGACGAGTACAAGCACTTTTCAAAATAATGGTATCTGGCTAGTCAAGCTGAGATAACGTTCTGGATAGCGAGATGAAATGAGCTGTGTCGTTGGACCACATAACAGGGTGAGGAAAGTTCGTGAAGTATGGTTTCATTTTTGAATATTGAGGAGCGGACTTTTTATTGTCCTCAATCTTTGAATTGCGAAAGGGCTTCAATGACAGGGAATATGTGGTGGTTTAGGTCTACGATAGTAGTCTCAAAACCTTGTAAAAAAATGATGGATGGTTCAGATCAAGGTGGGAATACGCCGACACATTAGCATTAACGTAAATAAAGCTCGGTAAACTTCTGAAAGCTCGGTAAACTTCTGAAAGCTCGGTGACAGACTATTTTGATAGACCAGGATTCTCGTCTGAATTGCTGCAGAAAATATCATGCGCTCAAGTACCGAGAGGGCTTGACCCGTGAGGCGGACATCCGACGACATGGTGAAAGAATTAAGGCGAAGTCCGCAAAACTTTGGCGTATAATTTTGGGTTCATGCTGACGGCATATTGCATCCAATTTGAAATGGGTAGTCAGCATTGTCTTATCGGGTATTAACCTCTGTCATTCTAACTATTAATTGCTGCACGTTTGACAGGGTAGTCCATTAACATGGCCAGAGTTCAATTAATTTCTAGATACTGGAGGGCTTTTCATAACGTAAGTCTGAGTACAATCAGCATCTAGGCAGCACAAAATTTTGAACTAAGCGAGCAGAGGGATATAATATTACACAGGAGCCTGTTTTTGAAAGCATCGAGTGAATAAATTAAATATCAACCAAAAGAACGGGGGTGTTTTCTTCGTTAGGTAGTCTCGTAAATGATGTTCAGATTTATATTCCAATGGCTTGACAAATGTCTTTCCGATAGTTTGGAAGCGCGCAACTGGATCGATGTACTACTCTTGACGATGTATTATGCTTACATGACAGCGAAATTGCAACAGACGACGAAATAGTACAAAGTGATAATGTGACAACTGGCACGTCAACAACTGGCTCTCAAATCTAGACGATGTCTCATGGTCGGATGAAGGTTGCGAGCGGCGAGTGTCAAATAAACCAAATGTGTTATTTTCGTGGTGCTGAGAACGTTTTCAAAAGCTTGTCACTTTTAAAGGTATCTTGAATGAAACTTTACGCTGCTTCGCTGTCTGTTGAAGAAAAAATGGGTGGTTATTCAGCTTTTAAACTAACTACCCGAATCGGTATGAAAAGTCTGTGCACAAATAGGAATCTTTTCGAATAGCTTGGCCAGCAAATTCCAGAGCTGACCGCATCAAATCCAGAATCTTTATCAAATAATTATCAGCAATCCTTTTCACATATTAACTCTACAGCCGGTTTTTTAGAATTCGGTAACTCATCTCTGCAAGCAATTCTCCCACCAGCAAGGCGATCCCCACAAGAAAGTGCTTCTTGTGAGTTTTTTTAATTTTTGCAAAAGGTCTTCAAAACATTCCAAAACGCGCAACAAGGTACCAACGGTGACTACTGAGTTATTAGCCCATCTTGATTCTCTCACTAGCCCTACCCCAAATCCTACAATTGATGCTCAAAATGCCTGTCTTCTCTGCCTTTTACCAATCAAAGGTCTCACCGTTCAGAGTGATCCCATCGCCAGCTTTCTGCCATTGTCTATATCGTATATGAAAGCTGCATAATACGATTAATACCATCACCATTCACTGACCTTTCAACACACCGGTTCAGCGCCGATATAGCTTTAGCTTCTCATTTATAATGCTAAATACTTCCCCCATAAATATTGATCAGTGGCTCCAGGACAATGGCCACTTGTTGCAGCCTCCTGTCAACAATTACTGCTTGCACAGAGGTGGATTCACGGTGATGATCGTGGGAGGTCCCAACGAACGGACCGACTATCACATCAATCCAACACCGGAGTGGTTCCACCAAAAAAAGGGCCATATGACCTTACGTGTCGTGGACGACACCTTGGAAGGTTCTGCTCGTTTCAAAGACGTGACGATCCAAGAGGGCGATTCGTTCCTGTTGCCCGCAAATGTGCCACACAACCCGGTCCGGTACGCTAACACAGTGGGAATTGTCGTGGAACAAGATCGGCCCGAGGGCCAGCACGACATGCTGAGATGGTACTGCTCCAAGTGCCAATCCGTGGTGTGTCAGTTTGACTTCCAGATGCGAGATTTGGGTACGCAGGTGAAAGAGGGTATTTTGACGTTCGACAGTGATTTGAAGCACAGAATCTGTCCCAGCTGTGGAACCGAGAACTATTCCAAGCCTCAATAGATGAAAGAAAAAGGGCCAAAAGAGTCGTTAGTCTGGTCAAGGGAAATTTTACTAGAGAGATGAAAACTGATTTCAATAAATGGACATTTTATGGTGAATGTTTTAACCGTGGTGTCGATAGAACGCTTCAAAAACTACGAATTGTACGCTGTTTGGACCGATACTGAGTAAATTGAAGCCTTTTTTCTTTGTCGAGTGACGCTGACATTGTTAAACCTGGGATTATATTACCATCTCTAAAGTGAAAAATTCTTGAAAGCTGTGAAAATCGTCAAAATCGCGGAAAACATACCAAAGATAGGCTCCAAAATGGCTTCTTGTTTCTGTGGGGACACTGTGGACGTGTGCAAAGCCCCTGCAGCTGCTCAGGGCTCCAAAGATGCGCTGATAGCGTCGTCAGACCCTCGCCATCCTGCCAATCTCATCTGCTCGCTCTGCAAGCTATTTTACTACAACAACTGGGTGACCGGGACCGGTGGTGGTATCTCGATCAAGCACCCGGAAACTGGTCACATTTACATTGCGCCCTCGGGCGTCCAAAAGGAGCAATTAAAGCCTGAGCACATGTTCGTGATGGATCCGGTTTCGAAGGGCTATCTGCGCACGCCAGAGCTCTACAAGCCCAGTGCATGCACTCCTTTGTTTATGTCTTGCTACACGCAGCGTGGGGCGGGCGCGGTGATTCACACACACTCGCAACACGCGGTCATGTGCTCTTTGATCTTCGAGAACGAGTTCCGTATTGCCAACATCGAGCAGATCAAAGCCATTCCCAGCGGCCAAAAAGACCCAGCCACGGGCAAAGACATCAATCTGTCGTTTTTCGACACCCTGGTAATTCCTATCATCGACAACACCGCACATGAAGAAGATTTGACCGACGGGCTGCAAGAAGCGCTACAAAAGTACCCTGGTGCCACTGCTGTCATTGTGAGGAGACACGGCATCTACGTGTGGGGCCCCACCGTGGACAAGGCCAAGGTGTACAACGAAGCCATCGACTATTTGCTGGAAGTCGCTTGCAAGATGCGCCAGCTGGGAATCCCTTCGGACTGCGGTATTGGCGAGGAAAAGAAGTACTTGACATAAGCCACGGGCGTGCCCCACGGCGATGGTTTCTGTTGGAGCTCCTTGAGCGTGCTATTTATTTTTCTTCTGTCTTGGTTGTATCCCAAATAGTACCTTATTCTTCTTCTTCTAATGTACATATATTATAAACTCTAACGGCTACGCTGCGGAAATGCATTCTATGTGTTTGTGTCTGAAGACGTGTGCAACGTCTGTTGCTGCTTTTTGGCCCAGACGTGCTGCCACACAACATGCTCGTTAGGAACGTAATTTCGGGTATCTTTGAGAGGTGCGACGCCTAGAGAAGCCAAATCGAGCTCTGGATTTGCAGAATCTTCCAAAAGTCCGCAACAAACGACCTGGTTGCCTCGCAGCACGTAAGAGCTCGCTATCTTCTCGCCAGAAACCCGGTTTTTGACCTGCGAGATCAACAAGTTCGTGCTATTGTCAAAGCCCTCCAGCGTCGCGCAAACGCATTGTCCCTCGGTTGTGATCACTACAATGCGCTTGTTAAGGAAGTCCTTCAGCAACGGCGACATAAAAGACGCTCTCTGAGTTGTTAAAGTTGAGTTCTGGTGGCAGCTGAGGTCGAAGGATTTACGGTGATGGTGTCTCCATATTGTATTATAGCTAAAATATCAAAAGACGTTTACGTACATAACGATTTTATGTGATTTCTGGTCACATGATATATCCGTATATAGTGACCTTGTTGGGTATATAAGAAACTCGCCGATTAGGTAATACACTTATACTCATGAGTACATCTTTTACAGAAATGAAATAGCCGCCGAGGTCTTTCGAGCAGGTATAACAGCAGTTATTTCGCGTCCAAAATGGCCGATAGCGACGTCCCTACCGAGTGCTCAACTCCTAGAAGGTATGTCCAGGAAGACACGGACCGGCAGATCCTCAAATGGGCCGGAAAACTGGAATTGGAGACGATAGACCTGCGAGACAAGTCTTCCAAGCTGTTCCAGGTCCTGGAGGCTAACTCGGAGCTGTTGAAACGCTCACACGAGAAGGTGGGGCTAGCAGCGGCTGGGTTCAGCGACATTAAAGGTTTGTAGAGCGCAAAACACCAGCATTTCTTTAAGCTCTCACCATATTCTAACAAAGAAGCACGCAGATGCGCAAAAACAGCTCACAAGCGCCTTGGACTTCCTCGAGCGATTCGAAAAAGCTCAAATGGCGGATCGTGCAAGTTCGGAGTCGTCCCAAAAGCAGCTGACAGAGTTACTGGTCAAACATGCTGTCACACGCACCACAGAGATTCAAAGTCTTGCACGTACCACCCAGAGCGGTCTTGACCAGATCCAAGAGACTTTTGGCAAGCAGCTACAGTCCTACCGTTCTGAGCAGTCAGAGCAGTACATCAAGGTCGTTTCAGGCGCTGAAAAGGCGTTTTCCAATCTTTTGGGTCAAGCAGTGACAGCTTCACAGGTCCTTACGTCTATTTCCAGCGAAACATCACGACTTTCAGAGCATTTGGTGTTTCTAGAAAATCAGGTTCGCGAGCTGAGAGCAGAAGTAAGCGAATTGCAAGGTTTGAGAAGTGATGTGAGTGCACTGTGTGATTTAAAGACAGAAATCGCAGCACTTCAGGAGCTGAGAGCGGAAATGACAATACTCAAGGATCTAAAAACGGAAATGGTCGCGCTTCGCGATCCAGAAATGGGTTTGGGCGCTTTGTCACATTTGAAAACTCAGATCGAGGAGTTGCGAGATTTGAAATCGGAAGTGGGTGGCCTGCATGATTTAAAGACAGGAATGAGTGCACTTCAAGAGCTGGTTATATCTGCGTTGCGCGAAAAAGAACTGAACTTACAGCAACCCATGGTGCCGATACAGTCTCGCGACAAGGTCAGCAAGCCAGTGCCTTCCGCATCTACATCTTCCCGGGAGCAGCAGCGCCGCAAAAGAACGCAGAACACAGCAGGAACGCGCTGGATCATACCCTGGGATGAAATTTCAGACGTCGATTCTGCAACTTTGATGTCGTCTGAATTGTGATTGAAATACGTGGAAACTGACTCGTTGAGGGTCCTGAACGTTTTACGCAACAAGCGTACAGGGTCACAGTGCAAATTCAAGACTACAGCTCAATTGCATCAACGGTTCGGGTTGTTGTTTTTCACAGTGCAAATTTAAGGACTATATCACAATTAGAGCAACGGCTGGGGTCGTCGCTTGTCACAGTGCGTGAGGATTCGCACAGTCGCAAGAATATTGCAGCATTTTTGCGCTAGACCACATTGCAGGGTATTTCACCTCTGTTCAATACCTACGACAGCTCTCTGTTTATCAATGCTTACAACGAGCGTTCCACGGTTGCCCAGTTGACCTGATGCCTTTAACGTTGTATAAAAGATTTCATAGCAGGGCATGTATCGCAAAATGAACGCCCTGACCTGTTCATTGCTCATTCCTTGTCCTGTTTTCTCGATCAACTCGGTCTCCTGTTCCTGTCGCCAGGTGTAGATGTTTTCGACATCTGCTGCAATGACGACCCCCACGGAACAGATATTAGCATTATCCCAAAGCAAATCAGCATATTTTTTCAAAGATGCATTGATTCCCGCATAATCCTCTAGAGGATGTGCTTGAAGAATCTGTCCACGTCGACTGAACGCATCATTCCTCATTACTGCAAGCTTTTCTGTGGGCACACTTTCAAATCCGAGAAACCAGCCCTCCATTATAACAATGTCAACGGGTAAATTCACTTCTTGGCTCAAATCGACTCTATCGCCTTCACCGCCAAAGCGAGATTTATCATACGCGGGGACATGTGTGGAGCCAGCGTTCTCACGCAATTGGTGCATGAAATCCTGAAGAAGCACCATATCGTGGGTACCTGGCAATCCTCGACCTTGCAACATGGCATTGTCAGGGAAACTTTTGGCTATAGCCTGTTGATCCTCGTGCGTGAGATAGAAATCATCGATCGAAACAACGACTACCTTCAATTCTGGCTTGGCATTTTGAAGAAGGCGTTTTACACCTTTAGAAGAGAAAGTTTTCCCCGAGCCTTGCGGGCCTGAAATGAAGACAATTAAAGGCTTTCTGACCCCATGAGCATTCGCTTTTGGATCATCAACATGACGTTCGTAAGATTTTAGAACAAAGTCGGTCGCCTCTTGCGCGACGATGAGTGCCGGCATTGTTACAGAGCAAAATCAATGGGAAAAAAACGGGGATGAGTTCTTATGAAGCTCAATTGAGAACTAAATTTACTCGAAATAAACGAAAAAGGTGCTCGAGAAAGACGTCCAAGTTGCGTATCAAAAGTCTCGAAAACTTTCGAAATTTGCGTTTTGCTGAATTGTCCCGCTTTTATCAACAATACCAGCTAGGCAAAGTTTAAAAAATGTTACCACGATTGCTTGCATTGGTTCGAGTATCCGAAACGAAGTTCGTATCTGCAGTACCCGGACAAGCACCACCTGGGGCCAGAGCTACGTTTGGTGGAACGATAGTAGCACAATCGCTGTGGGCAGCCATAAAGACCACCGCGTCCGCGTTTGAGCCCGCATCGCTGCAGTGCTACTTCCTGGTTGGAGGTGATCCGAAGGAACGCATTGTCTACGAGGTCGATCTGCTTAGAGATGGTCGAAACTTCGCTCATCGCCAAGTGCGGGCGTACCAGTTCAAGAAGGTCATATATGTAGCAACAATCATGTTGTACAATGCAGAAGCGTCCAACTCTGCCCCAAGTACTGATTCCGTGCGGCATCTGAGCAATGTGCCAGATTTCCCGGATCTGAAGCAAATGGTCCCAGCCGCGCAACTGTTCCGATCAGACGTTGTTGAAAATTTGAACAGATACCGTAATTTGCATAAGTCATGGAACGGTATCAAAGTGCTTGACCCATTTATTGAGCGATTTGAGTCCGGTGCGGTTGAATATCGATTTCCAAAAGACCTCTTCAATTCTGGGGAGTACCATGACAAAAACCAACAACCACACCTGTCGCATTTAGACTATTACCAGCGTGTAAGGCGTCCTTTGTCTACAAGTCGTAAAAGTGACGAAGAAATTAGTGACCCCCGATTCCAATATGTGGAGTTCGCCTATCTGACGGATGCATACTTACTACTATGTTTGCCATACTTTCATCTACTCCCGCTATACTGCCATAAATTCAGTGTGTCGTTAGACCATACTATCCATTTCCATAAACGTCCCAGTGTTAACGAATGGATGGCATTGAGAGTCACAAACCCTAGATCGGACAAGAGCAGGCATCTAGTCCGGGGCGAGTATTTCGACAACAACCGGGAGCCAGTGGCTTCTGTTACGCAAGAGGGACTCGTTGTCTATGAGAGTCCATCCAACATCAGGGCTCGCTTCTAAGAAACTGGCTTTCTTGTAGAATTGTTAGCCAAGCTTCACAAACTTAAGCAGGTCGATTAAACTAGCTTTGAATTTACGACTATATCTAATATACATACCTTCTTAGAACATGCCTTCGATTTCTCCTTCTTCGTTAACTTCAATATTCATGAAACCGCAATGAGTAGGCAAACCTGGAATTGTCTGAATCTCAGCAGCAAGCGCGTACAGGTATCCAGCACCAACGGACGCACGGACGTCACGGATTGGGAAAGTGAATCCAGTTGGAACACCTTTCAGGTTCGCGTCGTGAGACAAAGAGTACTGCGTCTTGGCTATGCAAATTGGCAAGTTGCCGAAGCCCTGCTTGGTGTACAAGTCAATCTTCTTCTGAGCCTCCGGTAGGAACTCAACTGAACCAGCTCCGTACATTTTCTTGGCAATGGCACCAATTTTGTCTTCAATAGACAAACCTTCAGTCTCGTAAAGGAACTCGAAGTCCTGGTTTGGCTCTTCGCAAGCCTTGATGACACCTTCGGCCAAACCAGTAGCACCTTTACCACCTTCTTCCCAGTGGTTGGAAACAATAGCATCAAATGCTCCGGCCTTCAAGGATTCTTCCTTGACGATTTCGTGTTCATGGTCTGTGTCGGAAGACATCTTGTTGATGGCAACGACAACTGGAAGGTTGTAGGACTTCACATTGGCAATGTGTTTAGCCAAGTTAGCACAACCCTTTCTTAGCAGGTCAATGTTTTCATTGAGGTATTCAGTAGGCAATGGTGCACCTGCTTTCACCTCAGGCCCGCCACCGTGAACTTTCAAAGCTCTGATAGTGGCAACGATGACCACAGCATCAGGCACTAGGCCCGATGATCTACACTTGATGTTCAAGAATCTCTCACCACCCATTGTGAAATCGAAACCAGCCTCGGTCACAACGTAACCTTGCTTCTCCTTTTTAAATTCTTCACTGGCACCGGCTTCGACACCGGCCAGCTTTAGAGCAATCTTGTCAGCGATAGCAGAGTTAGCACCAATCGAGATGTTGGCAAAAGGACCAGCGTGGACAAAAACTGGAGTGCCTTCCAAGGTTTGCATGATGTTTGGTTTGATAGCGTCTTTCAAAAGGGCGGTCATGGCACCAGCGCAACCGATGTCTTCACATGTGATAGGGACACCGGCTCTGGAAGTACCAATCACGATGTTACCTAGTCTCTCTCTCATATCCGACAAAGAGTTAGCAAGGGCAAGCACAGCCATACACTCGGAAGCAACAGAAATATCGAACCCGGTGCTTCTCTTAAAACCACGCTCAGTTGGAGCTTCACCAATGGTAATACCTCTCAAAAATCTATCGTTACAGTCCACCACTCTCCTCCAGGTAATCGTCTCTGGATCGATGTCTAGACGAGAGAATTGCGTAATTTCCTCGGGAGTCAAGGCATTTGGATCATGCTTGTCAATTCCGAGCTTCTTTAGTCTTTTGAGCATAGTTGGTGTAAATTTTCTGGTACCACGCTTAGTGGGTACCAATCTTTTGTACAAGGCAGCATCCTTTTGGGTTTGCTCATGGAAAATACGAGTGTCAATGGCAGCCGCTAGAAGGTTGTTTGCCATGGAAATAGCGTGTATGTCACCAGTGACATGCAAATTGAATTCATCCATGGGAATAACCTGCGAGTAACCACCACCAGCAGCACCACCTTTGATACCAAAAGTTGGACCCATCGAAGGTTGACGAACGTTGGCGAAAACAGTCTTGTTCAAGTGAGCGCCAAGTGCTTGAGCCAAACCGACGGTGGTGGTGGATTTACCCTCACCCAGCGGAGTTGGAGTGATACCGGCAACGAGAACATACTTACCATTTTCTCTAGAGGCCAAACGATCCAAAATGTCGAGCTTGACTTTAGCCTTGGTAGATCCGTATGGTTCCAACTCAATTGGCAAAATACCGGCCTCAGCAGCTACGTCAGTAATTTCCTTAGGCCTTTGAGCTCTTGAAATTTCGAAGTCCGAAGGAACGGGATTTTGCAAATTCAAAGAAAGTGGAGTGAAAGCGGGTTTGTCACTGGAGTCGATGGAGCGCTTGGCAGCGGTGAAAACGTTGCTCATTAGCATAGCAACGGTCATGGGGCCCACACCACCTGGGACTGGGGTGATCAACTTGACGTTTTGGCGAGCTGCTTCGAATTCTACATCACCAACACATCTGTAGCCGCTCTTTTTGGAAGAGTCGTCCACATAGTTGGTACCCACATCGATGATCACACAGCTGTTGTTGCCGTTGAACCATTCACCTTTCACAAATTCAGGTTGACCGATAGCTACCACAACAATGTCGGCAGTGGTCATATAAGAGGCAATGTCTTTAGATCTGGAATGCAAAACAGTCACGGTTGCGTTCTTGGCCTTTAACAATTCGGCGACGGGAGCTCCGACAATGTCGGATCTTCCGAGCACGATGGCCTTGGAACCAGCAATAGTGACGGCAGATCTTTCCAAAAGCTCTATGATACCCTGTGGAGTACAAGGATGGAAGAAAGGCTTACCGTTCCTCTTGTTCAATTCGCCGATGTTGTGAGGTCCAAATCCGTCCACGTCCTTCTGGGCAACAACGGCAGATGTGATTTTGTCCTCGTCAATGTGGGCTGGCAAAGGCAATTGCACTAGGATGCCGTGGACTTTACTGTTGGCGTTTTTCTCCTGGATCAGGGCCAAAAGCTCGGATTCCGCGACAGACTCGTTCAAATGCACGAATAGCACGTCAATTCCAGCTTCGCTTGCGGCTTTACGCTTCATTTTCACGTACGTAGCGGAGTCGGGACGATTTCCGACCTGGAAAATGGCCAAAGTGGGTCTGAAAGTGCCAGCTTGCGCTTGCAAGGTCTTGATCTGCTGTGAGATCTCATCGCGGATACTTTTGGCAATGGCCTTGCCATCGATCAAGGACGCAACCATATTGGTGAATAAAGCCAAGTTTTGTATGATAAACGCACGACGCAACGAAAAATGAAGGACTTGCTCGCTGATCAACTCGTCTTGTCAACAGCTCTCGCTTTAAATACTCTAACGTCACAGTAACCGTAGGGTGATGAACTTATGATTATTTTCCTGACTCGGGTATAAAAATACGACGGAACTTTATGCCACAGTCATCGGGCCCATGTGAACGGGTTCGGTGCTAAACAGTTTGGATAACGCGCTACGCGTGAAAACAGAGCCGAGAGCTGAATTCTGTGGAAGTGCGAGCGTGTATGTACGGATAATGGGTCTGCTGCTACAGACCTTTGTATATACAGAAGAATGAAGATGAAAAGTGGGTAAGTAAAAGAATGAAAAGTTAAGGGTTTTCTAAGCGGTTAAGAGTAGTTTTGTGGACGTGAGGTGAATTGCGGGGAGTCAATTGGCCATTTCGGGGGCCAATTGAAGCGATTTACGCGGGATTCTTGTTGATTTATGTATGATTAAAAGTGGTATTAAAAGGGAAGAGTTAATTATCTTGTATGTGATCTTTGATTAATAGTTTATTTGGTCATTGTGTACGTAATGAGAGAGAAAGAAAGCGTCGATTTATCGCAACCAAGGAATTTCAAACCGCGGAAATTGGGCAATTAGGCGATTAGTGTAGGTTTGTATGTTTTAGCCGTTTTGGAACACCCAGTTTCTTGCTTTATGGTGTAGTTTTTCCCTGTACTTGTAAGAGTATAATTTTAGTTTTCGTGTGTGTTTGGCAAAGCGGGTGAAAAGTGTACCAGACGTATATCACAGTGTTAAACTAATCAATGGTGTCCTCTGATGGGTTCCACCTCCACCAAACGTCCACAAGTTGGGCAATTGAAGTGCAGATCACTTTGTCCTAATCTGTCACTCGAAATTCGTGTCACTTTGTACTAGTGTGTCATTTGATCACGTGCTCTAACGATTAAACAAACTTCCTTATTGCTCCGTGCAACTCGCGCATGCTATTCCAGCACTTGTGTGTATTTCTTAAACCTCAATCGCTCGAACCGGCCCCAGAAACTCGCTTCATATCAACGCTTTCCACCACAATTTCCAAACGATCGATCGAGTTTTCGTCCTTTTGAAACGCTAAAAGAAGCACAAAAACGCCCCGACTTTCTCCATGTCTCCATCAACACCATCAACAAATTCTGAGACCTCTAGTGGTCGTGATTCTCAGCGATTTTCGCTGTTTCTCAATTAAAGCATTTCTCACCTCGTATAATGTGCTCCCATCTTTAACCATAATTATTAAGTGAAATACAGCGTAGTATCTACCTAACCAACCACACCTTCACACCACCACAGCGCCCTTTCTCGGTCTTTCCACTCCTAATTCTACACACCATGACCGTTACTGGCTTGCCCGAACCCTGGACGGTTCGTTTTAGCAAATCCAAAAGCAGACAGTACTTTTTCAACTCAGTCACCAAACAGTCGCAATGGGAAGAGCCTGAGGGAACAGACCATGCGGCCCTCAAACAGCATCTGACAAACCATCCACTCCGGGTGCGGTGTTTGCACCTTTTGATCAAACACAAGGATTCCAAACGGCCTGCGTCGCACCGGTGCGACCCCATCACGCTGTCTAAGGACGAGGCGTTAGAGGAATTGTCCGTCTACCAACGTAAGATCGAGCAAGGCGAAAAATTCGAGGAATTAGCCAAGTTTCGCAGTGATTGCTCGTCGTTCAAGCGTGGCGGCGATCTTGGGTATTTCGCAAGCGGTGAAATGCAGCCGCCCTTCGAGAAGGCCGCGTTTGCCTTGAAAGTGGGCCAGGTTTCGGGTCCCGTGGAAACCGCTAGCGGTGTCCACATCATCAAAAGAGTGACCTGAAGCGTCATCACGCTGCATTTTCATTCGTACACCTACAGCTACGTATAACGCTCGATGCCTTTACAATACATATACGTTGTTTCGTGCGTCTTTTAGCTTACATCCACAGGTCTTTTTCGTAGGATTCCGTCACGGCCTGGTCGTCCCCGTACAGGCTCTGCCAGTGGTTGAACCCGCCACGCAGAACGTATATCCTAAAACGAGCAAGCTCGCTGTCCTCAAGGGTACGCAGAAACTTCATGGCAGCAGAGGGACCCCTCTGCTGCGAAAGGGCACAGTGGAACACACAGTTGACCACTGCTGGGCCTGTGGCTGAGCCCACGGCTTCCAAGCGTGCTCGCAGCTCGCGACACTTGTCTACGTTGTCCCGCAACTGTCGGTACGGGTAGTTCCACCCGCCCTTGATGTGGCCGCCTATATAATCGCTGCCTCGCACGTCGATGATCTGGAACGGCTCATTCGACGTAGAATGACCCAATTTGAGCCATTTGAAAAGCTCTGAAGCGTCTATATACTTGATAGCCGTGATAGACCGTGATTCCATGCTCTTGAAGCAGTTCAACACGGGCTAATCGCTGCAATTGTGGTTGGTATTTGGAGACATGAACTGGAGAGAGCGATGGGTTGAGCTTCTCTTTATATTTCCAAGATTTTCTGAATATTTTCGTCGATAGTGATTTGGTAAATTGATCGTAAAAATAAATTAACCCGTGCGGAGTGATGATTATAGGTGTCCAATTTACCCAAGATTTACAATAATTAACAGTTCGAACTGTACGAGCAGAGAAGAACCCAACACATCGAAACAGGATCAAAAACAATCAATTGAGAGCCCAAGACGTGGTTTTGAGCAGCTCTAAGGTATTTTATCGTCTTCAGCGGGTTTGCTTTGGTCGGAAACATAGTTTTTGGCTGCGGAAACAATGGCAAAGCACTTAAATGAGGGTCCCTCAAAGTCGGGTTTGAGCAGTGGATCGCTCACAAACCTATTCAAGCTGAATCGCAAACGTCGTGTGGAAGAGATCGAAGAAGCCGACTCGGCAGCGCAGTCGCACTCGCACTCGGACGTATCTGGAACGGGAGAAAACTCCAGCGACAGCGACGAGCAATTGGAGGAAATGGCCAAGAAAAAAAGACGTACGCTTTCGACGGCGGAAGCAGAGGCACTGGAGGCTCAGGAGCGCAAATTGGACGAGCAGCTGCCGGAGGAGCTTCGCAAGTACCGGCCACGCGGATTCCAGCTCAATCTGCCGCCGCAAAACCGGTCTGTGCGCGTTTACGCAGACGGTGTGTTTGATCTGTTCCATCTGGGCCACATGAAGCAGCTGGAACAGTGTAAGAAGTGCATGCCCAACGTAACACTCATCTGTGGTGTGCCGTCGGATCGCATTACCCACAAACTCAAGGGTCTGACGGTGCTCACGGACCAGCAGCGGTACGAGACGTTGCGACACTGCAAATGGGTCGACGAAGTGGTGGAAGACGCACCCTGGTGTGTCACGCCCGAGTTTCTCGAGCAGCACCGCATCGACTACGTTGCCCACGACGATCTGCCCTACGCAGCGTCCGGAAGCGACGATATCTACCGTCCCATCAAGGAAATGGGCAAGTTTGTTGCCACGCAACGCACAGACGGCATTTCCACCAGCGACATCATCACTCGCATTATTCGTGACTACGACAAGTACCTGATGCGCAACTTTGCACGCGGTGCGACCAGACGGGAGCTCAACGTGTCGTGGCTCAAGAAGAACGAGCTTGACTTCAAGAAGCACGTCCAGGAGTTCCGCTCCTATTTCAAAAAGAGCCACGACTCCATCAACCACGCTTCCAAGGACCTGTACGTAGAGGTGCGCGAGATGCTCCTGCGTAAGACCTTGGGCAAGAAAGTCTACTCCAAGCTGGCGGGCCAGAACATGGCCCAGAAGACCATCCGAGGATCATCGCCAGCCTCTGAGTTTGCACGCACCTATGGCGACCAACACAGCTACAAAAACATCGAAAACGACGACCAGAATGACCAAAATGACCAGCACCATCAGCACCACCAGAACGACGAAAATGACAGCGAAAGTGTCGGGAAAGAAAGTCAGACTCACGAAAGAACCTCTGAAGAGTCAAGTTCCGCCTAAACACGTCCCCTGTCCCATCACCTGCTCCTCTACCGCCCTGCTCTCTGCTATTCGCTGCTCGCTCATCGATAAAAGGCCGGTACCGGCCTCACCTCTCTGGTCAGGTGACTGAAAAAATTTTAACTATGACTGAGCATCATGATATATATGAGCGATGAGATGATCCATCATTCTCCAGAGGAACTCTAACGAAGTCCAAGAACCCGCTTTCAACGACACACTCCAGTTTATCGACATCGGGATGGTTTTCCTCAGCAGATTGTCGAACTCGGCAACCAGAAGGCATTTCTCTAGCACTCAAAATGTGTGCAAGAAGTTGAACAAATACTCGCACATCATCACCGAGCCTAAGGGCCAAGGTGCATCCCAGGCCATGCTTTACGCTACTGGCTTCAAGCAGGCTGATTTCGGGAAGGCCCAAGTGGGTGTGGGTTCGTGCTGGTGGAGCGGAAACCCTTGCAACATGCATTTGATGGACTTCAACAACCGTATCACGGAATCTGTGAACAAAGCTGGTTTGAAAGGTATGCAATTTAACACAATTGGTGTTTCTGACGGTATCTCGATGGGTACCGACGGTATGCGTTACTCATTGCAAAGCAGAGAAGTTATTGCTGACTCGTTCGAGACCATTATGATGGCCCAGCACTACGACGCCAATATCGCGATTCCCTCGTGCGACAAGAACATGCCAGGTGTCATGATGGCTTTCGGCAGACACAACAGACCCTCGATCATGGTGTATGGTGGTACCATTATGCCTGGAAATCCAACCTGCGGCTCGCAGAAAATCCCAAAGAAAATCGATGTCGTGTCCGCTTTCCAGTCGTACGGTCAGTACTTGTCGAAGGACCTCACTGAAGAGGAGCGTGTCGACGTTGTGCAGCACTCCTGCCCAGGTCCCGGCTCTTGTGGTGGTATGTACACTGCCAACACCATGGCCTCCGTCGCCGAAGTGCTTGGTTTGACTTTGCCAAACTCTTCTTCCCACCCTGCCGTTTCCGAAGCGAAGCGTGCTGAGTTGGACAACATCGGTGAAGCCATCAAGAAGACCATGGACTTGGGAATCTTGCCTCGTGATGTCATGACCAGAGAGTCCTTTTTGAACGCCATCACATATGTGGTCGCTACTGGTGGTTCCACCAACGCTGTGCTCCACATGGTGGCCGTTGCTGACGCCGCCGGTGTGAAGATCACACCCGATGACTTCCAACGCATCAGTGACAAGACTCCATTGTTGGGTGACTTCAAGCCTTCCGGAAAATACATGATGTCGGACCTATACCCACTTGGAGGTACCCAGGCCGTCATCAAATTGCTATTTGAACAAGGTTTGTTGAACGGTAATACCATCACCGTCACCGGTGAAACCCTTGGAGAGCGTGCTGAAAAAGCTGCCCCTCTACCTGAGGGTCAGGACATTATCAGACCATTGTCCCAGCCCATCAAGCCTCAAGGCCATCTACAAATTCTGTATGGTTCTTTGGCTCCAGGTGGTTCTGTCGCCAAGATCACCGGTAAGGAAGGTACTTACTTTAAGGGCAAAGCCCGTGTTTTCGATGACGAAGCAGGCTTCATTCGCGCATTAGAGAACGGGGAAATCAAGAAGGGTGAAAAGACCGTTGTGCTTATCCGCTACCAGGGTCCTAAAGGTGGTCCAGGTATGCCTGAGATGTTGAAGCCTTCTTCGGCCTTGATGGGTTATGGTTTGGGCCAAGATGTCGCTTTGTTGACCGATGGTAGATTCTCCGGAGGTTCCCACGGTTTTTTGATCGGCCACGTTGTTCCAGAGGCCGCTGAGGGTGGTCCAATTGCTTTGGTCAAGGACGGTGATGTCGTCACCATCGATGCCAATGACAACAAGATCGACGTCGACGTTTCCGAGCAGGAAATGGCTCAGCGTAGGGCTCAATGGGTTGCTCCTCCTCCTCGTTACACCAAGGGTACGCTGGCAAAGTACCACAAGTTGGTCTCCAACGCCTCTCTTGGCTGTGTCACTGACGCATAAGCTTCAAGCATCCAGCCTCTCAATTTTCCCTTCCAATTTCACGAATGGAACTCATAGAATGAAATCTAAGAGTTGCCTCGATATTTATAACAATTTCTCCCAATAACGTAGCATCCAAGTAATTTAATCCTGTCCATTGAATGGACGGTTTACTAGCTTCTAGAGAGCCAACATCAGAAGTGTTCATCGCACTATGGCTATGAGTGTTCAGAGAGTTCATCTTTATCACTTTGTACTAACAAGTTTTTCAAGAATATACATCTCATCTCGTCGCATTTCACCAAATCTGTTCCACTTTCTCACCAGAGGAACAACCAGAGAGGATGATTGTGCCCGAGGGTATATTCATCGGGAGTAACAGACAGACCCAGGTTAGTGATTACTCTTCCAAGCACGAAATTCTGGCTTTTGGAGCTGGAAAAACCGTTGCTCTTTGGAAACCTTTGGATTCAAGCAATCATGGCGTCCACAGGACACTGAAGGGCCACAATGCAGAGGTCACTTGTGTCAGATTTGTTCCCTCTACAAACTTGTTGATTTCTGCGTCCGAGGATTTTCAAATAAAGATCTGGCAGCTGTGCATTAGCACTCAGGACAACGTCAGCATCACTTTCAAGTGCATCCAGACATTGGACCACCATAAACACACAATCACTGCCATTTCAGTGCTAGAGAGCATGTTTGTTGTGGGCTGTGCCGACGGCTCTGTTTCAATATGGAGTCTGGTCGATGAACAGGCCCAATTGATGCATGCTTTCGAGCCCAAAAAAAACACATTTCCGTTGTGTTTGGCTTTGAAAGAAGTCCACGAAAACAAGATCATGCTGGCAATTGGTGGGACAAATCCAAATGTCTTTGTTTTCTCGTTTGTGTGGGATAAAACAACGCTAGAATTATCTGCCTTCCAACAGGCAGCTGTCTTGGAAGGCCATGAAGACTGGATCAAAGCCATGGATTTTCACCAGGAATCTCCAGGCAATCTTATTTTGGCTACAGGCTCTCAAGATCGCTATATCAGGCTGTGGAGGATACGAGTCAACGAACTAATTGACAACACAGACGAGGACGAACACCAACTAAAACTTCTAAGCAACAAACAGAGCAAGTTCTCGATTGGCTCGGATTTTAGAGTTGCCATCAGCTTCGAGGCCTTGATAATTGGCCACGATGACTGGATTTCAAGTTTGCAGTGGCATCAAGATGAACTTCGTCTTCTAGCATCAACCGCAGACACAGCAGTTATGGTTTGGGAACCAGATGAAGACTCTGGAGTCTGGGTTTGTACTTCCAGGTTGGGTGAACTATCGTCCAAGGGTGCGTCAACTGCGACTGGCTCCGCAGGGGGCTTTTGGTCTTGCAACTGGCTAATCAAAGATGGTAGAGACCGTGTCTTGACCAATGGTAAGACCGGGTCATGGAGAATGTGGGAATCCGGCGAATCAGGCATATGGGATCAACATTTGGCTCCCACTGGACCTGTGAAATCAGTCACAGATGTTGCCTGGGCTCCTAACGGTCGTTACCTGTTGCTAACATCTCTCGATCAGACAACAAGACTGGTTTCGAAATGCACTGCTAAACAAGCAAAAAGTTCAGGCTCTTGGTTTGAGTTTTCAAGGCCGCAGATCCATGGATATGATATGATGTGTGTGGAACCGCTTTCAAACAGCCGCTTTGTGAGTGGTGCTGATGAAAAGATCTTGAGATCGTTCGAGGAACCTAAAGGTGTTGCTCAAATTTTGCAAAGATTCTCTGGCATCCAAGTTGAAAACGAAAGCAGCATGCCAGAATCAGCATCATTGCCAGCTCTCGGTTTATCGAGTAAGGCTACTGCGGATGCTGACTTTGATGAAGGAGATGACCCAGACGTGAGGGAGTCTAGCGAAACGAAAAACATTTCCTTTGACCTCATCGTATCTTCAACAGAGCCACCGATTGAGGATCAACTGCAAAGGCATACCTTATGGCCCGAGATCGAAAAACTTTACGGACACGGTTACGAGATGTCTAGTCTGGATGTAAGCTCAGATTCAAGAATAATAGCCTCCGCTTGTAAGTCCAATACTACACAACACGCTGTGATTCGGTTTTTCGATGTCGAAACATGGTTGCAACTGAAGCCAGCAGAGCTCTTTCACAATTTGACTATTACCAGACTGCGATTCTCGAAGAACAATACACATTTGCTGAGTGTTAGCCGTGACAGACAATGGGCCGTTTGGGAAAGGAATCTGGCTACAAATGAATTCAGTTTGGTCTATAAAAATGAAAAGGCGCACACAAGGATCATTTGGGACTGTGAATGGGCACCAGTGGAGTTTGGTGAGCTTTTCGTCACAGCTTCAAGAGATAAAAGTGTCAAAGCCTGGCGCTTCTCACCTGATGTGAAAGACTACGTTCAGATATCTTCAATCAAGTTTTCTGAGCCCGTAACGGCCCTTGCGATATACCCTGAGCTCGTTGGCGGTAAGCTTCTGTTGGCTATAGGGTTGGAAAATGGTTCGATTCATCTATATGTTTACAGCGAAGAATTCAGCAAAATCGTCGAACTCGATGATGAAATCACGGCTGCTGATAGAATCAACAGGTTAAGGTGGTCTTCTTTCCACGGTGACGGTTTGTGCACCTTAGCAGCAGCCAGTGCAGATCATTCGGCTCGTGTCTATTCTGTTAAGCTAGAGTTGATAGAGGAAACGTTTGAGCAGTAATATAGTATAATAACGTACAGAGGCTTTTATGAAATGTCCCAGGAACTTAGCCACTCCAGATGTTTGTATTCCCCCATAGGTTTCTCCATTCCTTGTGCGATTGGCGAAAAGAGAATGTAGATATAGATGCAGCCGACATACAAGCCTCCATACAGAGGAACTTTAACGTAGCTACTCTTTGGAACGCATCTCTCTAACATGAAACCAAGTATCATTATGGCAAAATACAAGGCTGGAACATAATGGTGGACGTAGGTGACTCTTTCCATGAGGACAAAAGGTAAGTAATGAAATAGCCAAGCCAAGAAAGGTAGCACGCCCTGCATTCCTATCTCGCAAAGATCACTGTTTGTTATGTTAGCGGACTGCCTTTTCCACCTCACAATGAGCTGTGCGATGTAACCTGCGAATAACGCCAGCGCAGCAGTGGAAAGCCAGGTTTGGAAAGGAGAGCCCAGTAGATAGTATCTTACAATCTTAGCATTCCATTCGCACATTCTAAGGCCGGTATGAAGAGTTGGCCATTCCCACGCCTTCGTAGCCAGGTGATCATGTTTGTCTTCGTCAGGTACCAAAGCGTTATTTGAAGAAGCCATTGCAAAGTTGATCAGGACGAAGTCAGCCCAAAATTTCGACTTGGGAGGAACGTATCCCTCTGCCTCGTTTTGGTTGGTGTTCCAATGATCCTCAATGTTCCACCATGTGGATTTGTCGCGGCTAGTCCATGAGTTTTTGCAGACAATCTCAGCCTGTTTGAAGCCCCAGGCAGGATATGCTAACCCTGTAGATGCAAGGTAGCATCCTAACTCCTTGTGTCTCAATCGGAAGCTCGTGGAGATAGGGTGCAACAAAGTTGAGTCTTCCTTGGGAAATGAAGCATTGGAAGAATCAAGCTGCTCCACAATCTCCACCACCCAGTCGTCCTTTGTGTCGCCAATTATCTCATCCCCGTAACCTGAAACCTCAAAGCAGTTTCTAGAGACGTGGGCCGGGACGTCGTGAGAATGCAGGTTGGCTTTCGTATTCTTGTGAACCAAACGTATTTCAGAGTTGTGACCAACATTTAACGATCCACCCTCGAATAGGCCGTTTTCATCGACTTCCTGTCCAGACTCTCTAGAGAAGTTTATCACCCAGTGGTTGTTAGTATCGGAATGACCATAGCCTGTAACCTGATGCTGTCCCGAACCTGAAGGATACAATTGAACGTGTGAGTGAAGGAGATTGGGGCTGAGACCATGCGATCTAATGCTAACTTTCGATCCAAATGCCACATTCCGGGGTCCCAATTTTATCTTGTTCCCGTCTAGGTTTACTTGGAATAAAGTGTTTGTAGATGCGTCGCCGGTGCCTGACTTGTGCAAGATGGTAAAATGAATTTTGAAGCAAAAGAGGTAAACCATGAACGGGATTATGATCAGATTAATGACACGAATCACCCAATGCTTGAAGTATTTAACTCTTCCCAGATTTTTGTTGTGGTGGCTAGCAAACAGGTCTATGATAGTGTAAACACCAGCTACAAGCGTGACGAAAAGTCCCACCCATTTCACGGAGCAAACACATCCAACGTTCAAGCCCAAGAGGAGCATCCATAGTGACCATTTTCTCGTAAATTGTTTATTGCGCAATGTGTAAAGTTTGGTGATACAGTAGTAGGTCGTGGCCGTGAAGAACAGTAGGATGGAGTCCAAAAGAATAAATTTGGACAGTACAATGTAGGATAGTTCCAGAGCCACCATAAGGCCGAGCAAATTCGAGCAAATTAAACTGAATCCCATGTTGCGTGCGGATAAAATCATGATTGGTGCACATAAAGCTCCGAACGAGGCATTGAATTGACGCATAAATTTGTAGTTCAAACCCTCAGGATATTCTGCTGCTGAGTCAAACGTGAAGTCTCCGTCAAAACCAGTCAAATATTCACTAAGCGCAATTAGCATTTTACCCAAAGGTGGGTGTACGTCGTGGTAAAATTCGTTCTTGATATAGTAGGAACCAAACTTCCCGAAATGCGCTTCGTCCCACACCACAGAGCCATTTGCGTCGATCTTCGAAAACCTCACATAAAAGGCCAACAGTGTTATAATTAGTAGTGCAAAATACTCCACAATTGAGCAGCCCTTCTTCCAAGAGTGATGCACTTGTGATTCTTTTTCGTTCAAGTCAAGTTCAGACTCTTCTGCTACTTCATTGGCCAAGTTGTCATCAAAATTCTTACTTCTGTCTCGAAGTTTCAGCTCTGAGGTCTTTGGTAGAAACCCCGTACTTGTCATGCCTGTATAAACGCAAGATTAAGCGGATCAGACCCTCTTTAAGGCTTTCTGGTGCTTCTTTTGTTCTAATGAAACAACAAGTCGTTAAAATAAGGTGAATGAGTTTCGAAGAAAAGTATAAGAAATTTGGACGTCTACAAAATGATGTTTGATATCGTTATATCAGCGCTGGCCTAGTTAGCTTATGCACCATTCGATGAGATTCTACCCCAGTCAAACCCTTTTGAATTGGAAGTCGTCAGTGGGTAAGAATGAGACGTTACTATATGTTACATATTTTGAAATCCCGAATGGGTCGCAGTTCCTGGAACTTGACACAGTTCCATAAGGACAATTCCATTCGTTCTTGGTCCCCGTAATTTTCGTAAACTTGCGCCAAATACCACCAAATTTCCGGTGAATAGTATCCTTCGATAGACTTTTCGATGATTTCTTCAAGCAGTAGTTTGAGCCTTGCGAACGCAGCCGATCTATCCTTTTCACTTAAAAACGCGTCCTCGCTCGGTTCATAAGTCTTGGGTGGTGTCATCTTGTGAAGCTCTTCCTCATCAGTACCGGGCATCAAACATTTCGCGAATCCTACAATTGCATCGATGTTCATAGGGTCATAAAACAAAACCTTTTCAAACGATTCAAGAGCCCGTCCTTTGTCGCCTGCAAGAGACATGTATCCCTCAGCAAGATCATTATTGAGATTGTGAAATTTCGTGGTTTGAATTTTGGATTCTGCGAGGGCTTCTCTGGCGTCTTCGACAGATCTGCTCATATACAGCTGAACAGCAAATAGCCACACACTCTGCTGCAGATACTCTTTGCTCTTGTTAAACTCTGGGCCCAAGCTACAATCTTTCAAATCGGAAGGAAGAGCGAGATCGAGCAGTTCCATAAGCTCTGGCAGAAGTTCCAGCGCGTCTTCAACACCAAACATGTCGGCCGTTATTTTAAGCTGTGTGACCTTCAGGTGGATCATCTGCCACCGTTCAGAGACAGATAAAGAGGTGCCGTCGTGAAGGGCTTGCTGTAAAGCTTGTAATACCGAACAAACGATTCTAAATGAAATAGTCTTATCTTCGTTCGTTGACTCACACAAGGCGAGCAAATGCCATGCCCGGTAATTCTCCGGCTCTTTCTCCAGAATAGCATTTTTGATAAACTTGATAGCTTGCGCGATCTCGCGTTTCTGAGCCAAGGCGTAAGCATAACTAAAGTTAAGAGCATCACTGTTTGGATCAGCTGTGTGCGCGTTAGCGAGATAGTGTGTGTGAGAGGACTGAAGAACGCTGCTCAAATCGTCACGTTCGTATTCGTATAGCGAGTTCCACGATTGTGCCAGGACTCTCCGAAGCTTTTGAGGTATGAAGATCATGGCCCCATTCGAGGCTATATCCAAAGATTGCTCTTTCTCTATGAGTGGCAAAGAAATCTTGGCATAAAACTCACGTAGAATGGCCTTGAATTTGGTCAAGAAATCGTAAAAATTAAAAATGTTCGGTATTTCAACATGCCCAGCTTGTTCAGCGACGAATCTATAGCTTTCTAGAATCGAAACGGTATCCAGCCAGCGACCATCGTTCAACTCTTTGTAGTTTTCGTTGTAACTCATGAAGTTAACGAAATTTAAAATAGACTCGTTCTTTTGTTGCTCCAACCCAAAATACACCATAGCTGTTTTGGCTACTTCCATGCTCTGAAACGTTTTGCCCATCGATTCTATCAAGAAGTCGCGCCATTTTGTAGATGTAGATGCGTTGCAATTGAGAAAGTAGTACTGCAGCACAACATGAAATTGTTCCAAGTCGCGATTATTGCACTCCTCTGCGGTAGGAAAGCTAGCTGCTTTGAGCAATTGAAACCCAATTTTCAGTAGTTCCTGATCATGGTTTCCCGTATTGGACTGGACAGCAACGTAGTAGGTTACGTTGCAAGGCTTCAAGCGCTCAAGCAGCTGGTCCCAATTCATCTGAAGTCTTGCTACGATCAAATCTAGGTAGTGGAAGGTCAATGCATGCGATTCGCGTGGTAGCTCGGTGACCACCTCGAGTAAGTTCTGTAAATAGTGCTCTACACTGCCGTTTCCTTTCAACAGACCAGTAAAGTATAGCGTTTCAAGCTGGAGAAAGGTCTCGAAAGGTCCTGGTCCAAGCTTGACCTGATCTGCAAGAACCAGATGGTTCTGTGCAGATTCCGTAGCGGACAAATGATAGCTCAAAATTCCCTGCAAATTGAGCCCAATTCTTTTTTTTATAGCATTGGACGAGCCAGAATAATCACATTTGCTCAATTCCCCTTGCAGAACCTCGAAAACGCTTTTGTTCGCGGTATTGCCCCCGAAAACATGGTAGTGAGTTCTGTATTGCAAGCTCAGGAGTGCGTTCAGCTGTTTGTCCGGACAATTGAACACTCCACAGCCCAGCAAACGATCCTGTAAAGCATTTGAGTTATCTTCAAGCTTCTGAGTCATCTCGGATAGTTCCAGAGCCAGCACAGTCCCTGAATCTTTGGCTGAACTTGGGTGAACAACTGTTGATCAGTAGTTCCTCTTGATGGTGCACCATATTATAGTGGTGATTTTAGGATATTGTAGTCACTATGTACGGGATCATTGGACGAATTGGCCTTATTCTTCCGCTGGGGCAGCGCCGGGCGTCGTGATTGGCTTCTTCTTCTTCTTCGTCTCGATTTTCTCTACTTTGACGTCTTTCATTCCCTTTTCTTCGAGCAGTTTGTGGATGTAGGCCTCGGCCTCGTCTGCCAGATCGCCCTGGATGACAATTTCCTCTTTTTTTTCGGCATTTTTCGAGACCGAACATCCTGTTGCAAACTTGGATGCAAAAGTCTTGGCAAGCTTCTTCATGTCGATCTCAAACACTTCCAGCCCGCTTATAGCGATCATACATTTACGTTTAGTACGCGCTTCTCTTTTGATGATCACTTTTGACGACAGTTTTTTGGCCAATTCTCGCTGTTCGCGGTTCTCCTGCTTGGACTGCAGTCTTTTGAGATCTTTCTCGAGTTTTTCTTCACGCTCGTCACCTATCGAGCTGGCGGCCAGCTTGTTTGTAGCTTCTTCGGTCTCTGTATCACCATAGTACTGGGAATACAGCTCTGGATGATTTTCCGTCACCCAGACCTTGCAACGCTTTAACTTCCCGGAAAACTCGCAATAGTCGAGCGGATACGAGCACACTTTACAGTATACAATCGATCTGAGAGACATTGTAGATGGGAGAATAGTCTTGGGCTCTGTATGTGTGTTCGATGAACAAGTGAGAATGTTTCTTCGCAGCGTGAAGCTCATCCATTGATATAAACCTGGCAATTTGAGAGTTTTGTCGCTTGATACGATGTGTTTTCTAAGAACAACGGCATGATTTGAATATAGTCATCTAGCAGGAACGAAATAGACAATGTGTCCTTACCAGTCTTGTCGTATTCCCTCTTTGACGCTTTTTTAAGACAAAAAACAGTGCTTCAGGCGGTCTCGCCTGTGTGACAAATATTTCTTTGCATTCGGAAAATTAAATTATCCCTCTGCTGATATGTATATACCAAGCAAAGGTCCTAAAGTGGCAATGGTTGGCACTCTGGAGACTGCTGGAATGTCGTGATGGAGTTACTATCGATTTCGAGACATTAATTAAATCAGATCACTTTGTACTATTCTGTCGCTATTTGCACAGGTCCGAAAATCGTAAGTAACAAGCAGCAAACAGCAATTATTGTGAGCGTTTGAGTGCATATATAAAGCGACCACTGCACGGGAAACAGCGCGGAGAAATTATATATATTACTTTACTCACTGTTTTTACGTCAGTTGGCTCAGCCATATCACTTTGTCCTTATGTGACTTTTTATATTACTAGATTTTTCATGTTTCTGAATGCTCAAAACCCAACGTTCTTATACTCTACAGACACCCGGAAAGTATCACATTAGCAACTGTCTACTCCAGACTGACCACTTGACGCACCAGTCATCTTAAAGTTCTACAAAGATTGACGATGATTAGTTTCTACAATTATTGATCACTTGGTACGGGTATTTTATACAGGTTTGTAGGTCTACTTAACAGAACTTCATCCACCAACTCATCATCGATGAGACTGGGCAATAACCGCCAATTGACTGGTAAACAACGGTTTTAGACCTGATTTAAGGCCATATTTGAATTTCTCATGAGCGATAATGTTAACAGAAGAAAATCTCAACGCTGGGTCAGTGTTTCCAAGGGAAATTATGACGGACAAGAATGGGACAGCAGTGATGACGATATGGATTCATTTGGGGACCACAGTGCGCATTCTGAGCGTAACGAAATAATACAGAAACTTCCACCGTTGCCAAAACTGGGTAAGAACAAATCAACCGAGAAAATTACAGAAAATTCACTGGATACTCAAATAACTGAGGATCAAGAAGATCAAATTCAAATCCAATCGCCTTCTAGCGGTCGTGTTTCGGAAGATTATACCGCGAACAATACATCGGAACCGGAGAGTAACTTTTGGTTAGGCACTAGATCGGTCGCTTCAGGATTTGAATACTCGGATTCGGAAGAAGAATGTCGAGTACCGAAGACTGGGTATTTTGCAAGCATGAATCTTCAACCTGAACCTATACCCACGAGTGAACCGGGCAAAGAGGAGAAAATTGGCGATCAACATCAACAGTCACAGGATGCGCAAGTTTCGACACCGGTGGCAGCGAGTGGCTCCTCCGAAAGGTCTTCAACGAGTAAATCTGATCTCAAATCGGAACCTGAGGCGCCAATCAAGCTTTCACCCGACGATGGCGAACATCCAACGGTATCCCAACATATCCCGGAAATCGAGGAATTGAAGGATGTGTCGTCACCTAGTCCCAGCGTGAATAACGAAACATCCGATGATGACAAACTGCAGGAATCAGTTCTAGTAAAAGCTGTATCCGAAGTCTTCCCTGAAGTGTCAGAAGCGGCTCATAACTCAACAGCTGCCCATCAGGCTCAGAGATCGTCTTCTCTTTTTAATCAGTCAACTAAATCCCTGGACGAATCATCGAGTTCGTCGAGCGAGCATGGGAAAGCCTCTTCACAAAAACAGAGGCCGGTCAAACCAATTATTACTAGTGCATCAACCGCAGCAACTGAGGCTACCCCAGAAAAACGAAAAGGCACAAAATCCAGCATTATTTCGTCTGACGAATACGAGGACAATGCCTCGTTTTTTAATCAGTACGGAAACAACAGCATTCAGTCTTCACCTGCCGATGGACTCGACAGGTCTCCAATAACAGCTCAAAACTCATCTCCTTTGAAACTAAGGTACACTTCGAAGACGGAGCTCCATCACACAGACGATGAAAGCAACTTGACAGACGGGGACAAAAGCTTCAAGTTCAAAAATCGCAATCGAGAATCAATACTTGACAGTTCCAGTGACGAATTTGGTGTTGATTATGATAATGACGATGATGAAAAGGACGATGGTAAAGATGATGGTGGTAGCGACGATGAAACTGATGGCGAAAGTGTGATGAAAATGCCAAAGAGCGGATACTATACTCAAATAATGAATGAGTACTTGGTAAATGATACCAACTCCAAGGAGACCGATTCGGTCGGCGGTAATGGTGATGATGACGATGATGACGATGATACCGAAAGCGATGCAGTGAGCACAGAAACAGGGTCAATAACTAAAAGCATTCAAGCCTCACGGGACGGATCTGCTCGTGGCTCTCGCAACTCTCAAGAAACTTTCAACGAAGCTGGTAATACCGAAGAAGGGCCTGTTGATGATAACAACTCATTAGGAAGCAATAAGGACTCTCGAAATCTACAATCGAGGCAGTCAATCAATTTGGGCAAGTGGCAGCCGGATACTGATGCAACGAGGGCGGATTTCTTAGGAGGCGCAGCGTCGAAAGTTCCGGACGGGTATGTTATCGATAGAGATGGTCAAGTGGTCGACCTTAATCCTTCGAGCATGAGAAATGCTCGGGCAGTCTCGATGTATACCGAAGCGGAAAGTGCATGGAATGCTTTTCCATCATCAGCAGGCGCAGGAAACGGAGATGTTGACACCATTTACGATACCAAGACGATTTACGACAATCAAACAATCTACAACGTTCCGGGGGTGGCAACAAACCAGACTTCACTGCCGCCTTTGCCTCAAGATATCTCTGTCATTGATTTTGCGCCAACAAATACAATCACTGACTCTGATTCCATTCTGAAGGATTTGAATGGTGAAAAGAGGCAGCACTCGTCATACTTGAAGGAGAACTTCTCGGTACACGCTCCGGACTCAAAGGAAATTGCACAACTAGATAAGAAGACTATTCCTGGGTTGGACATGGACGCACTTCTTCAAGCAAAAGCTAGAACGCATTCAGCCAAAATTAAAGAACTTGAGACCTATTCAAGTGATTTAGACAGCTATGAAAGTGGGCTGCAGACATGGATTAACTACGCACTCAAGTCATCCACGTCTGATCGAGATTATATTTTCCACGACTACAAGGTAAACAAACATGTCAAAGACGCGTACGCGCAAGCTGACGAGCTGGGTAAGAAAATGACTGTAAGCAACACAGTTGCAAACGTTAACCAAAACGTCTCGCACTTGAAACGTAAAGTGTTTTCTCACTCAATGAAGGAGAAGTCCAAGGGACTATTTTCATCTATCGGCAAAAAGAAGGTTTAGATAAACGCAAGAATTGCCTGACTTTATCAATTAGGATCAACGCGCAAGGCTTTTGTTTTTGATGCTAGGGGCGCAAAGTGCTGTGTAACTGTATATAGAAAAGAAGACACTGAGGTTATTGGTTGGACGATATGTTTGCGAGTCTCTTTTCGCCGTGTTTTCTCAGTTCCTTGTCCATGAGTTCTCTTATGCGATGCGAGCCAGCGATCCCAATGGCTAAAACGCTTTCCATCGTATCCAGTGGTAGTTTATCCTCCACTAGCAGAAGTGATAATTTCTCTGATCTGCCCATAACACCCAATGTCACGCTGCTCATGGCACTTTCCTCGACCGTGTTCAGATCCAGGAGTGGTGTTGTGTCGTAAAGTCCGATGGAAACCCCACTGATGTAGTCGTATATGGCAATACCTGCGTCGATTAAAGCTAGTGTTATTCCATTGATTAAGGAGCCCATGAGCCCGCCGTCTTGTTGCAAAACATGAATCTGAATGTCGATCTGAGTCCGAGGATACAAGTGCAGCAGTATGTTTTTCTCGAAAGTGCGTGCTAGAGCAGTTTGCATCTCTAGCACTCTCCTTTCGTTTCTATGAGATGACTTGCTTCTTTCAGTCTTGGAAAATCTGGTGATGTTGACAGCAATCGAGAGCACTGCCTTTGTCACGTTGGTTTGCGAACGCAGTTTAGGCTCTTGAGGCCCGTTCACGAGCGTAATGATCTTGTTATTGCCCTGTTCTAAATATGAAGAACCATCGGACGCATTGGCGTGCGTATTTATTGAGCACTCTAGTCGACGTAGCTCGTTCCAACGACGTCCATCGACACGTAGCCCCTCTGGTGAGTAGATTTCTAGTCTGGACATCGCTATAATGGATACTTATAGCTGTCTGTCGAACACTTTTGTTTAAGAACATGTTCTAAGCTCTTGACCAAGTTGGAATTTTTCAAAATTTCAGTTCACTGCTTAGAGCATAAAACTTAAAATCGATATATGGGATGAGTTCGCGGCCTTTCTGACCATCATAGCTACTTGATCTTCTTCTCCTGAACGCGAGCATTCGTGTGAGCCAGGTCTTGAACGAATTGGTCCAAGATCCAGACGTTTGCCAGGAAAAACAACACACTGGCCAAAAACAGACCGGGAAAGAACACATTTTGGCCCTTGAACTCGAGTAAATAGCCTTGTAATAGCCAGAAAGCTTGTGTTCCGACCCACGACGTAGTCATGCAAAGGCCCTTGCTTTTGGAAATGTGAGTTCTCGCTAGGAAAAAGGGCAAAAAGATCAGATACCAAATGAAATACTGGGACGTGCACACTTTGTTGAAGGTGACAAAGGCGTAGGTCTGTACGAATAGCACTGAAAGCAGATTGAGGAAGCTGCGGTTGCGCAGCACTAATGCAGAAAGCGCCAAAGTTACGACAGCTTGGGGCAAAAAGGCCACTTGAGGGCCATAAGATGTGTAGGGCAATGCAGATTCGAAGTACAGCAGCATGTGGAACACGGAAAAGTTGTGTCTATGGTCTGTGCGATACATGTGGTACAAGTACGCCTGGTCGATAAATTCGTACCCGTAAAGATGGTACATCCAGTAGCAGCATCCCCCCAGCGAGACAAGCGTGGACAGCCCAATTTTCATCAGCGCTCCGAACCCAGCCTTGCGGTTGAAATATATGAACACGGCGATCGGGACGCTGTAGATGATTGGGTAGATCTTGAAATGTATGGCCAAACCGTAAACGAGACCCGAGAGCACGTACTGTTCGCAGCGCAAGCAGTACAACGAGAGCAGGATCAAGAAGCACAACACACTCTCGGCGTTCCCGCGCGTGCTGATCGTAATAACCATGAAATTCAAAAGCCACAGCGAGCTCAGCGTTAGCCGTTTACGTTGCGTCTGGGAGTCTAGTAGTTTCAAAATCAGTGCTCCCGTCAGCAAATCGGACAAGACGAATAGCATCTTACCAAAATGAACCCATTGTAAGTAATGGTTGGGTACCAGAAGCCAGCTCAAAAGTGGTGTGTAGCGGTAAGTATCCCGCAAAAAGGGCGACAATCCATCGAAGACGTACTTTGCTGCATCATGGAACACAAAATAGTCGATATCGGTGTATTTAACGTCGAAATGCTCGTCCTGGTACATGCCATAGAGGAAGAATCCAATTCTTAGAAAAAGAGCTGCGCAGAAAAGCGTTCCTGGGCTCAAGATTAGCATTTCGGTGAAACAAAGCGCGCTGAACTCAATGGTGCAATAATTGAGCCGGTCCCAAAACTGTGTGACGCAGGAAACCTGTTTAAAGTTGTTTTGACTTTTGATTTAAACAGTGGAAATGACAAAATTAAAGACCTTTGTATTCATTAAAACAGCACTTTGAGCTGTGAAGGGTAGCAGAGCCCTGTTTAGAGCCTGTTTTTGGTCGATTTGTAGGCCATGGGCGAGCACCAACTGAGTTATGAAGAGTTGGTAGATTGTATAGTCCACGACAAGCAGGTTCCCAACATTTTGCATGTACCTAATGTAACGCTTGATCCGTCTCTTAGTAAAGATTCCAGCATGCGTCCCCGCCTAAAGCCGTGGGAAACCACGGCCACCAACCCAGTTCCCAGCGTTAATGTCCCTAAAGAGGCATCCCCAGCAATACTTTCGAGCAAAGAGGAGTTTCCACGATCCCAGAGCTCCAAAAGCCTCTCAAAATACTATTCGATTGAAACCGAATTCGAGCAGCAATTACAGAATTTCCTCGGCGGTGGTGACGAGCAAATTTCGACTAGTGAGTCCCAGTAGTATCTGGCTTCGTTTTGATGGCAAACATACACCACTAAATGGGATGAGTTTCTTTCGCTTATGCGTATATATTCTACAGTTAAAGATTCTGGCATTGCAAAACGGACCCATTGAAGGATCGCGAATTTAAGCTCTTTACTTTGTGTATCAATGGTGGGTTCGCATCTCCGTCTATGTCGCGCCACTTGTCCGCAGAACGAATTCAAAACAGGCAAGTGCGGCAGCATTGGCAGGGAAACTTCTCAGGAAACTGGGGACGAAGCCCTTGAAGAAACCTGGTAGACCCCGGGTGCGCCAAATGTCCGATGCTGCTATTTTCCAAGATTTGAAGCTTCCGTCGTATTTATCGTTGCACAGAATCACCTGCTTGATAACGTCACTGGGATATGCTGTGGTCCAGAATCCGAAAGATGCACTGAACCCTCCGGCCCAAAAGTTTATAGCAGTGTCACTCATATTGGTATTTTTCTTGAACCACCGAGTGAGCAGCTCATAGGACCCCCACCAGTACACGAAATGGGTTCTGAAAATTAATGTGCTGACAAGGCCCTTGTACAGACCTCGTATGCCGTCAAAACTGTACACTTTGCGGATAACGTCGATGGGTCCCTTGTATTTTGCAGTTGACGCATCGTACTGCACCTGCAATTTGGCCTTGGCTAATTCCACTGGCGCAGCGATAAAACTGACCGACCATCCTGCCATGACCCCACTCAATATGCATCCAGAGAGTGGTAGTTTATCTTCATGAGTGTAAACGTATTTTTGCAGCAGCATTCTATAGTTATGAAGACATCCCAGCATGACGGAATCCATCAAAACCCATCCAACCAGCGGAGGAGTGAACCCCAGATAAAAACCACGCACACCCTGCTGCTTCATCGTCTGGTAGACGCAGTCCAAGGGACCCTTGAACCGACCAGTGTCCTGAGACGTCTGCAATCTCACTTTGATGGTATCAAATGGATGACCCACTGCATTTTTGGCAAATCCTGAGAACATCCCGGAGACAAACCCCATTAATCGAGAGTAAGTCTCATTTGGAATTACCACATTTTTGTCGGCGGTTGTAGCCATCTGGAAAGGTTCTTTGAGCGAGGATCTGTGGGTCAATCGATGATTTTTCGAGTGAGCCTGTCTAGCTCATCGCCGAAATTTTTCAATCACTGTAGAACGGTGAACAGTGTCATAGGGGTAAAACACCTTTTATATGGGCAATTGGATGGTTTCCTCATTGTCATGGACGTATGCAGTGGTGCTAGATGAGTGAAAAGGAGTTCACTTGCTGATTGGCTAAATTTTGGCGTCCACTGGCAGTGTCTTTCTTTATTCGTCAATATTTATTGGAAGGCATAGTGATCTTTACAAACTAGTGAACTTAGTATCGACAAAGGGCTTAATAGAACAGTTTGAATGGGTTTCAATTGTGTTGGAGTCTCGAACGATGTCAGACGTATCTCAGAGATGAGCGAAAGTGGTGAGAATTGAATTTCCAACTGAATTAACTTCTGAAATATTTAAGGATATTCTATTATCAAATATCTGGCGCTCTCGGTAAATTTAGGACCGTATGGTATCTCTGCATCGATGGATCACAACGGAACTACCCTGTCGCCAGGCTGTTGTCGGTCTATCCACGGCTAGAGAGGCTATAAGAGGTATCACTTTGTACTTCGCCGTCATGTCACTTTGTACTGTTCTGACACGAACGGATGAGCTTCTCAATAGGAAGCGTCAACAGGCTGCAGAGTGCAGAGAAGAACCATGACGGATGATTTCGTCATAAGACATTGTTTCCAAGTTAGGTCCGTCTAGGTTTTTTTCACTCTGGGTAAGCAGTTATCCTTGGGTAGAAATTCACATATATTATCGAGTTTTACATTTAGGTGGCCTCAAAGATTCTATGGCTTGCGATATTGAGTTAAACGAGCCCTCACCTTCTCAAAGGCGACTAAAAAGAGGTTCTGAACTTCTTTGATACCAAGACTCTCGCTTTCCCTGCCTTTTTTCTATAAAATTCGCAATAATCTTTCAATAATTTCTCGCGTCGCCCAGACAGGTAGAAAACCCAGATTGAAGTGATTAACAATTACCTATATTATCCGATCATAGCATGGTGATTTTCTGATCGCCACAGGGCTCAAGACTGTGCTTTTTAACCTCACATTTTCATTTTTTTAGTGAAGTCTATATGTTCTCGATAAAATGTGTAATATTAGCTTGGATTCACACCAAAAACGTTCAAAAATCAAAAACATTCACATCTCTTGACGTCGGCCTCATTCTCCGCGCAAGACTATTTTGATCTAGCGCTCCAATTTATTTCCCCAGGACACTTGCAATACTATCTTGGTTACCTTCGAGGACAGGCTGCGTTTGATGTCCAAGATCACAGAACATGACTCTGAAAATATGAATCTCGAGGATGAGCTTCGTAGATGCACGCTTTTGGTGGAACGTTACCTGCAAGGGCTATTAAGTGCGGCGTACTACGTTTATTTCCACAAGAGAAATGCCAGCAAGGAGCACGAAAAGAGCAAGATGTTTGCCGAGATCCGAGATACAACGTATGAGCTGGCAGTGCAGACTGAAAAAGTGGGACGCGAGTCATGGGAGCAGCTGGGACCTGCCGGGGTGAAAGCTCTGCTGAGTCGTCATTTTTTGCGCCAGCTATGCTACTGTTCACACAGCGTTCTGGGAGAGCTGCACCAGATTCTGACACACGAGCTGCGAGGCAAGGACGACTACGAGGAGCCTGCACCTTTAAAAACAGTACCGAATCTGATGCGCAACTGTGTTCTCGGTTTCGTCCAGATATACCATTTTGTGCGGAAACTGCCGTTCCAGCAACAATACTCGATATCTGCGCTGCAAACGCAGGTGCTCGACAAAGAGCTGAGAACCGACCTATTACAGCCCTGGGCTCGCCAAGTTGATTTTTTGCACACCACTATTGGCTGGTGTCTACTGTCGGACGCGCATTTCCAGGATAAATTGGACGAGTTCAAGCAACACCACGAATGCCGGGGAAACGAGTCCGTTCTCGATTCGTGGCTGCTCAACGAAATGCGCAAGGAGTACTGAATTGAAGAGAATAAAAGCAAATAGTCACCAGCTGTTTATTCAAGGACCAGAGCGAATGGGTTGATACACAGGGAAATCCAAAGAAACCATTGTCAACTCAAAGAACAGCAAAGAACACTACAAACCACGACAAAACCGTCGATTCTACCGCATGTCATGCTTCCAATGCCGAACTCACATCCACCACGCCCGTCCTTGACTCGATATTCGTGCTCTTTCAGTCGGCTCAAACACCCGCACACCACAGCCATAACTCACCTGACCTCGACCTTTCACTCAATTTACCAAAATGGGCACGTCAAAATCAAGCCCAGGAATTTACCAACCCAATCCCAGTAAACCAACCACTTCTTGCCAGACCCAAAACCATGTCACAAGTGCTACAAGAGATTCAAAAGAAGCTGGTCTTCCCGATTGACTTTGTTAGCCAGCGCCAGACGGACCGGCTCGTGCACCGTACGCTGCTTTTCGGCACAATTGTGGCCAGTTTAATCGGTTTTTTCACACAATCGTTGTTCAACCTAATGCTGAGTTTTGGGGCGACAATTGCGCTGTGTATGGTTGCCGTTCTGCCCAGCTATCCTGCGTACAACAAGAAACGTCCTGAGTGGGTCAAGCCCAAGATCCGGATCTAGTCGGCTCGCTTTTTTCAAGTGGGAAAAACGGTTTAGGATCGATAATAACCACCAATTGCATTGGTACTGAGGAACAAGCACACACACTAACCCACCCACATTGTATATACGGTACACCAAATACTTAAACTTCGCCAGGTCGAATTGGTCACTCTCGCCAGTGTCATCGCAAACTACCTCGTGATAATACGTATACAATGGGTCGCAATTCATAGGTATAAAAGGTCGAGGAGAGGAAACAAGAAGAACAAGCGGCAGAAGATCAGAGTTAAGAGACTAAACAGTGAAGTTTGGACAATTGCAAGGACACACGCGAGATATGAGCGATACTTTGGGTGCATTTTATTTGGGGTTCGACCTTTCCACGCAACAGCTGAAATGTTTGGTCATAGATCAGAACTTAAAGCTCGTTCACTCGGAATCGATCGTTTTTGAGCAAGATTTGAGTCACTACAAGACCGAAAAGGGGGTATATTTCCATGAGGACGGGACTGCAGAGTGTCCGGTGGCGATGTGGCTCGAGGCCGTGGATCTGGTGTTCGAGAGAATGAGCCAGCACGACCACATTGATTTGTCACTGGTGAAAGCCATGAGTGGGTCATGCCAGCAGCACGGGTCTGTGTATTGGACCCAGGAGGGACCGAAACTGCTGCCGCAACTCACGGTGGATGCAAGTCTCAAGGACCAACTGGCGTCTCGTGCGTTTTCCAGAAACGTGTGTCCCAATTGGCAGGACCACAGCACCGGAAACGAACTGCAGAAGTTCGAAGAAGCGTGCGGTGGAGCTACCCAGCTGGCACATATCACTGGATCGCGAGCCCATTATCGTTTCACGGGACCACAGATCATGAAGATTGCCAAAAAGGAGCCCGAAACGTACAATAAAACGGACAAAATCTCGTTGGTATCGTCCTTTCTGGCCTCGATCTTGGCAGGTGAGTTTACCACGTTGGAAGAGGCCGATGCCTGTGGCATGAACCTGTACGATATCGAAAAGCGCGATTATGACGAAACTCTCCTAGGTCTGATTGACAATGACACTAAAAGTGTGAGAGAAAAGCTCGGAGGTAAGCCCATACCTTCCGAGAAGCCTGCTCCCGTGGGCATCATTTCCTCGTATTTTGTTGAAAAGTACGGGCTAAATCCGGACTGTCAGATATTCCCTTTCACTGGAGACAATCTGGCCACCATATGCTCTCTGCCACTGAAGCCAAACGACATTTTGGTCTCGTTGGGTACTAGCACAACTATTTTGCTGGTAACAGACCAGTATCACCCTTCTCCTAACTATCATTTGTTCTTGCACCCTACCATCCCCAAACATTACATGGGCATGATCTGCTATTGCAATGGTGCTTTGGCCAGAGAAAGAATCAGGGACGAGCTAAGCGAAACGCGTGATTGGGAGCCTTTCAACACTGCTGTCACGTCTCAATCGCTCAACAACGACAACGAAATTGCATGCTATTTTCCCCTGGGAGAAATCGTTCCAAATGTTCCTAGTTTGTACCGCAGAGCGACTTTTGTACAAGCTGCAGACGACAGCGGAGTTGAATTGAAACTTGTCGATTCATTCGAAAGTGTCGCTCACGATGCCAAAAACATTGTCGACTCTCAAGCCTTGAGCTGCCGCGTAAGAATCAGTCCCTTGCTGTCGAACGACTGCGAGGATACAAGTTGTAAAATGGGTTCGTCGTTGGTTCACTTCGATTGTGACAATTTCCCGCTTTCAGAGTACACAAAACGCCCAAGAAGAGCCTTTTTCGTTGGGGGCGCGTCCAAGAATGACGCCATTGTCACCCGTTTTGCCCAAGTTTTGGGTGCTACTGAGGGCAATTTTCGACTAGAGACTCCCAACTCATGCGCATTGGGAGGATGCTACAGGGCCCTGTGGTCCCATTTGACGCATGAGAAGATGACATCCTTGAAATTTGATGAATTTCTCAACGAGACCTTCAATTGGGATACTGACGTCAGATCTATAGGTTTGACTGATGAAAAGGATTGGTTGCATTACAATAAAAAGATCCAGGCGCTTAGCGAGCTGGAAAGGACTTTATGAAAATGTTTCTCCGCGTGTGACGAAATGTGATGTTTGCATTGAATGTTTTATCAATCTGTAGAGTGTGTATCGATAAGTTGGGGTGCTTATAAAACTTCTTACAGGAGGACTTCTACCGAATGTTAGAATGACTAGGGAAAGCGAGTAGAGCTTCAGACGAGAGGAGGAAGCTTAGCATTGACAGTACTACTTGCGACAAGAATATGTGAACGCTTGATATAATTCGCAAATAGCGGCCGCAAGCCAAAAAGTACAACTACGAAGACTACTATAAAAAACGTACTCCAGAGCTTTTATTGACACCCAAGAGCTGTGCCAGACTTATCACCACTACCACATATCGCCAAGCTCAGCGATTATAAGATCAATCTGTAAATTCGAACTAACTGGCCATTAGGAAATTTTAACAAAATATATAAGCAGTTCTCGAGCTATGCCACGCCAGTTGCAAAGCACTTCCATCATGCTTAACAATTATCGAGCACTCCTGCTCTTACTAAAATTATCTTTGATCGAAACCTTATGTGCTCATCCGTGGTCGTAATCTCGCAAGAAATGGCTCGTTTCAATCACCGAAAATTGGCTGACGATCCCAGTACATATTTCGCCATTTTCAAAGTGTACCACAACGGACAATCATCCACTCATATCTCACTATTTCGTGACGCTGATCTACGGTGATGTTTTATCCTTTGTATTGACGAATTTCATTGGTAAGGAAAAAAATTGTATATTCAACAATAGACATCAAGCTTGATCAGGGACCATAAGAATTGGCCAGAAAGAAGTCAACCCAAGCGCTTCTGGCTAATCTTTTAACTCCAAAATGTTTGTTCGTAACGCTTTGAGTGGTAATGTAACAAGAACGGTGCTTTCAAGAGGTCTACACGGCGGGCAATCACTATTCAAAGCGCAAGTGTTCGCGATGCCCGCCATGTCCCCTACAATGGAAAAAGGAGGAATTGTAGAGTGGAAGTTCAAGGTAGGCGAAAGCTTCTCAGCTGGTGACGTTCTGCTAGAGGTGGAGACGGACAAATCCCAGATCGACGTGGAGGCGCAGGATGATGGGAAAATTGCCAAAATTATGGTTGACAACGGAGCCAAGGATGTGAACGTGGGAGAACCTATTGCGTACTTGGCAGAACCCGATGACGATCTAGTCACACTGGAACTCCCAACAAAAAGCGCATCGGGGGAAGAAAATCCCAAAAATTCTAGCAAATCATCGCAGAAAGATACTTCTAAATCCTCACCTGAGAAGAAATCAAGCGAGCCCATCGCCAAGAGTGGAACATCATCGTTTGGGAAAGCCAACGCTTCTCAACTTTTGCTTCCCTCCGTGCAGATGCTGCTCCACGAAAATGGAGTATCTACCGAGGACGCTCTAAGCAGCATCAAGGCCTCGGGTCCCAAGGGCAGAATCCTCAAGGGAGACGTACTGTCGTATCTGGGCAAAATCTCCCACGACTCTGTTACAAAACTTACGAATTACATCCAAAAGTTCGAAAAACTGGACTTGTCTAATATAGAATTAAAGGTACCAGAGCCGCAGAAAAAGTTGGCCGAAACTACACCTGCCAAGCCTCAGCCCGTCGTGCTATCGGAGCAAATTCATTTGAAATTGGCACCAAACGTCACTGCTGAGCAGCTCGCGCGTTCCGTGAGATCCTATATCAACGAGGCCAAATACTTGTCTCACGAGCAACCTGTGGCCAATATGTTTTCGGACCACTACGATGCCTTGTTCGAAGAATTGATCACACCTGAGCCAACCCAACCAAGATTTCAAGTTGCTTACGATCTTGTTCCACTAACCACGGGTGATGTCGCCGTTCAGCAGCAAGAAGATATTTTCGACCTTCTAGCGGGGCCCTCTGGTAGAGCAAATGCCGTCAAAACGGATTCTGAGATTCCTACAAGTAACGAGTTTTCGATAATCTTGGACGTCAAGGTCAGTGATAAATTCGACGACGCCAAGGCCAAGGCTGAGAGGTTTGTTGAATACGTAAAGGATTTAGAAATCTCGGTAGATAATTAGTCTATGTCAAATTTTTGTATATTCTAAGGAAAGATGAGTTCGGGTGAGAAATCACAGTGGTTTTGAATGTGAAGTTTTGGGTAAGAAACGTTAATCGGGGAGGGGCTAAACAATGAGTTTCGGGTGCGAGAAATGAAAATAGTAAACAGAACAGTGAATCGTATTGGGGTTATAAGAGGTACATGGGACTAGCGGTAGAAGCTCAATGACATGTTTATACAATGAGAAACGGCTTTGTTTGACATTATCACTTTTTACTATTCTGTCATTTTTTGAGTAAGATTTGTTGTAGCTCGGAGAATGTCAGAAAGCACGTAGCTCCAGACAAGTTATTGTAGTTTGACGTTCAGGGTGTATGTGGATTCGTTATGAAGAGACCGTGATGGGCGAAGAAATGGAGTAGAACCTCTATTTCCATAGTTCGGTTTCATTTTCACTAAAACATTGCTCGACAATGATTTTGACATAACATTCGCTTGCTGTCGCTTGCTGTCGCTCAATGCTGCTAATTTCTTGGCCGAGATGGATCGTGTGATGCAATACAGTGAAAGCCAGGGTACGAGCTAATTTGGGTTGTAAGTTGTTGACGTACAAAGCGATGGTCACACACTCGTCCTGCGTGGTTAGCTGATCAAAGATCTAGCACAGGTGGTCAACAGTGTTTTATCTCGGTGTGGGAGACTATCTCGAGAGTGATGCTTGTTTGCATCGTTCCATAGAGCTCGGTTTCGCGGTATTAATTGGATGACAACTGAATGTCAATCGGATGTTAGGTTACACGAATTTGATTCTTTTCTCAACAAAACTAATAGCTATGAGAATGCAAGGCCTGTCGCTAAAAGCGAATTCAACCAAATCCTCTATATATTCCACTCGCCAGTAGCAATTGCACTTCCTGGCGCGCGGTCACGTGGTCACGTGACCTGGCGCCAGGTTGCGATACGGGGATATTGAGACTCGGCTGATTACGAAGGTTGGGACTCCAAGTGATGAAATTACTGAGCTCATAAGCGGCTACGAATAGCCATAAATTACTAGCTTACGCGCTTGCGAATTGTTACGTCGAATTTCTCGCACGATGATTAATTTTAGCTAAGGAACTTCACACTGATTAATAGTTATTACACCCTTTCAATGGCTTATCGCACCCAACGCCTGAACTCCTGCTCAGTACTCACAATTGATTGTCGACCCTGGTGGTGTTTATCTTAAAGGCGAAGTTTGGTGATGGCCACGGTGTTTGGAAGAGGAATTCCAAAGGTATCACGTGGGCAGATATGCAATCTCCCCATAAACGCATAATGAACATTATGCAGTTAGCGGGAAGAGGACTGGGAATATGCGCTTATCGGATAAGTGCATAGGAAAACGGCCAGAAGCGAAGCACTATTGAACAATCGAGAGCGTCAGCGATCCATTGGGAATAGGAAGATGGCTACAAGTATTGTTGAACAATTGAGAGCGTCAGCGAGCGATTGTGAATAGTTAGAAAAATTGCAGAACTGTTGAACAATTAAGAGCTATAGCAATCAATTGTGAATAATTTAGAGGACTATAAGCTCAATTGAACAATTGAGAGCGTCTGCGAGCGATTATGAATAAGTAGATAACTCATAGTATTTTAGAATAATTGGTAGCGTTTACTATCAATCGCAGATAGGTACGAGGGCTACAAGCACAATTGAACGATCGAGAGCGTCAGTGCTCAATTATGAATTAGTAGAGAACTCGAAGCGTTACTTTTCATCAACCTTTGCTCGCTGACGCTCTTAATAGTAAATAATTGTACAATTCTTGGTATTCCTGGGCAATTAGGATCGTCAGCGATCGATTGTGAATAAGTAGAGAAGTTGAAGCATTTCTGAACACTGAGAGCGTTTGCAAGCAATAATTATAGAGCTGTTAATATTATTGAGGAATTGATCGCTGACGTTCTCAATCGTGAATAATAAAGATTACTTGTGACCAACGTCAGAAATCAAGAGCTGAAGCATTACCTAACATTGAGAGCGTCAACGGAAAATTATGAATAGAACTCCTAAAACCACCGAATTGAGCATGTCAGCAATCATTTGCAAATAAGTAGAGACATCACCTTAATATTAAAGAGATGCTCACTTGCGCCATTTATTGTGAATTAGTAGAGAACCTGCTCACCGACACCAAAAGTCGAAAGTTCGTAGCGTTTCGGAGCAATTAGAATAGTCAGGGATCAATGGTGAAGAAGGGGACTCGTTTTTATAAAACACTTGCTTACTGACGCTCTCGATTGTGAAGGGAACATATTTTTGTAATGAACCACCGGAAGTTCTCAAAAAGAGTTTTTTGGTCACCCATCAGTGATCGTTAGTAAGTAATTTATTTCCCATCTGGTTATGCTTGTAGCCATTTTGCTCAACACTGCTGGTAGTTATTATGACTATTCACATTTGATGATGCTCTACATGAGCTCTCCATTTATTCACGATTGAGAGCGTCAGCGAACAATTATTCAGTATTGCTTCTAGATATCGAATTTGTACGATAATACTACGAATTCTCCATTGATCGCTGATGATTGCTAACACTCTCGATTGTTTAGAATACTACAAGCCCTTATCTGAGTCACTTCAAGACCGAAAAGAGAGTATATTCCCATGAGGACGGAAGAGAATCCCGTAGCACCGTTGAACAATTGGGAGCGTTAGCGATCACCACCATACGTATTCACAATCGATCGCTGAAGCTCTCAATTCAATTATGCTTTGAGCCAGCCTGCGCTGACGCTCCCAATTGTTCATCAGTGCTTATGGCCATCCTCGCTGACGCTCCCCGTTGTTCAATACTGCCTAAAGCCCCATAAGCGCATAATATATCTTCTTATGCGCACCATACTCTATGCGTTTATGCCATGGTGTGATGTCCACCTCGTGGCGCCATTAAAAAAATGGTGCCAGCGTCCGGTTTGCCTAGAAACGCCCGCACAACACACGCACATACTAAAGGGCAGCTTCATGATCACCCCGCACGAACAGCTCATCGCTCAGATCGACTATAAAAGCACAGGTAAAATACTCAATTCCCCATCAATTGGCATCTCACCTCTTCTCTCTTAATTTCATCTTTTTATTTCCCCTCCCCAGCAGTTGTTTGAATCTCCATCAACACTCATAACTTTATCCAATTCTACAATGTCTGAAATTACCCTAGGTCGCTACCTTTTCGAAAGATTAAAGCAGGTCGATGTGACCACCATCTTCGGTTTGCCAGGTGACTTCAACCTACGTCTCTTGGACGAGATCTACGAGGTCTCCGGTATGAGATGGGCCGGTAACGCCAACGAGTTGAACGCCTCGTACGCCGCCGACGCCTACGCCCGTATCAAGGGTATGTCGTGTTTGATCACCACCTTCGGTGTCGGTGAGTTGTCCGCGCTCAACGGTATTGCCGGTTCCTACGCCGAGCACGTCGGTGTCTTGCACGTTGTCGGTGTCCCATCGATCTCCGCCCAGGCCAAGCAGCTATTGTTGCACCACACTCTAGGTAACGGTGACTTCACCGTCTTCCACAGAATGTCCGCCAACATCTCTGAGACCACCGCCATGATCACCGACGTGGCCACCGCCCCAGCCGAGATCGACCGTTGCATCCGCACCACTTACATCCGTCAAAGACCAGTGTACTTGGGTTTGCCAGCCAACGTTGTCGACCAGATGGTCCCAGCCAAGTTGCTAGAGACCCCAATCGACTTGGCCTTGAAGCCAAACGACCCTAACGCTGAGGAGGAAGTCGTTGCTACTTTGCTAGAGATGATCAAGGACGCCAAGAACCCTGTCATCTTGGCCGATGCCTGTGCCTCCAGACACGACGTCAAGGCCGAGACCAAGAAGCTCATTGACGTTACTCAATTCCCCTCTTTCGTCACCCCAATGGGTAAGGGTTCCATCGACGAACAGCACCCACGTTTCGGTGGTGTCTACGTCGGTACTTTGTCCTCCCCAGCCGTCAAGGAAGCCGTCGAATCCGCCGACTTGGTCTTGTCCGTCGGTGCCTTGTTGTCCGACTTCAACACCGGTTCTTTCTCTTATTCCTACAAGACCAAGAACGTTGTCGAATTCCACTCCGACCACATCAAGGTCAGAAACGCCACTTTCCCAGGTGTCCAGATGAAATTCGTTTTGCAAAAGCTCTTGACCAAGGTTGGTGACGTTTGCAAGGACTACAAGCCAGTCGCAGTTCCAGCTTTGCCAGCTGCTAACGCCGAAGTTGACCCAGCCACCCCATTGAAGCAACAGTGGTTGTGGAACCAAGTCGGCAAGTTCTTGCAAGAAGGTGACATTGTCATCACCGAAACCGGTACTTCTGCCTTCGGTATCAACCAGACCCACTTCCCAAACAACACCTACGGTATCTCCCAAGTCTTGTGGGGTTCTATCGGTTACGCCACCGGTGCCTGTTTGGGTGCCGTTATGGCCGCCGAAGAATTGGACAAGGCCAAGAGAGTTATCTTGTTCACTGGTGAAGGTTCTTTGCAATTGACCGTCCAGGAAATCTCCACCATGGTCAGATGGGGTCTAAAGCCATACTTGTTCGTCTTGAACAACGACGGTTACACCATTGAGAGATTGATTCACGGTGAGAAGGCTCAATACAACGACATTCAGCCATGGAACCACTTGGAATTGTTGCCAACCTTCGGTGCCACTGACTATGAAACCGTCAGAGTGTCCACCACTGGTGAATGGAACAAGTTGGCTGAGTGCCCTAAGTTCAACAAGAACGACAAGATCAGAATGATCGAAATCATGTTGCCAGTTATGGACGCTCCAGAATCTTTGGTCAAGCAAGCTCAATTGACTGCTGCCACCAACGCCAAGTCTACTTAAATGGCGAAAAATACCAACAATTTAACCGTTTCGATTTTTTGAATAGAAATCGTGTGTTCTCTTTGTTATCATATAGTGTTTTATGTCTAGTAAGTAGGTTTGTTATAGAAATGATTGACGAACTGTATCAAAACTATGGATGAATCTTTTAGTGCTGTTTGGATTTTGCCCGTTGATATTGTCTATATTGTCATATAGACGTTAAAGATATTCCCTGTTATTATAGTATGTATTTGAATATATAAGACGCCCTGAATACCACTAGCATATTTTTTACGTTCCACCGTGCGTTATAGTTAACAGCTGCACGTAAACGCACAAATATTTCATCGTCCATCAGTGCAACTGTTCAAAATGTCCAAGCATTTGCCAGTCATAAGCCTCAAAAACACTCAACAACGTAAGTAGTTTTAGATGCCATAATTCTATCCAACTGAGACCAGCAGGCCAAAAACAGAATTTCTAAAATGCCAGCATTTACTCCAGTGACCATTAAGTGACAGTGGTGACTCTGTAATTTCAAGTGTGGTTCATTGCGCGAGCTGTCCAATTACTGGATCCGAAATAGCTCTTGACTGGGTTCACATTTGACCTAAATCAGCCGCGAATAGTTCACGCAGCGCTTCTTCCTCGGAAAAATATGCATTGCACCTCTTGGCAAAGAGAATAATCTCCGGATACCGATTGGGAACGCTACCATTTCCGATTACTCCCGCAATTTTTGATTCAAACTATATGCGACATTGTTTACCGTCGAAAAAGGCTTCTCCAATTTCCGGACGCCATCCATAAAAAGAAGATTACTCATGATTCTTGCGATGTCGTTCCACCTCTCTAAATCTTCTCCAGGCCCGAGACGAGATTTTAATTTCAACAGCATCAAAATGTGTAGCGGCGTCTCAGGTACCTTCATTCTCGCGCATTCTGTAAGGACCAAGAAATAAGAAACGACTGCAAAAAATCCTATAACTAGTCCAGAAATAGCACCATCAAGATTTGTACCGTGCCAAAACATGAAAAATATCAAAACCAGTCTCGAACACGGGCACGAAACCGCTCGTTTGATGGCACTGACTAACATCCACTTGAATTTATTCGAGCAACGCTGTTTGGGTAATTTTAGCCCATGTTCACGGGTTAAAGTGATCGCAACGGCTTCTTACGATTCCCAAAATTGTTTCAAGCTTTCTTCGTACGCTTGAACTGCAAGTTGTTCTGTTCTGTCGCCAGAGTCGCCTTCAATAAATGGCAGATATGATACGTGCCTGAACCAATCGAGACAATATTTTCCATCGTAAAGACACATATCGGAATGCCATAACCCTTTCTTATGCTAATAAATTTGCGGGGTATGCCACTAGATCCCAGTCATGAAAGTGAGGACCCGGTCTTAGATCAACGACTTCCTGAGTTAAAAATGAGCGTCTTTCGTAGATGGATTTACATTTCATGTTCAAGTGCCATAAAGGCCGTAACGCCATACCAGCTGCGGTCCACCCAATTGTCAAATACGTGCAGAATAGTGGAGACCTCAATTCTTCGTTTTGATCGGGGCTAAACATAATCCAACCAGCTACAAACATGGTTACGAGCCATGAGTAAAAGCTCCTTGCCCTGCCAGGCTCGTGAATTCTCCATAAAATCTTGTACCCATAAATATTAGCTGGCAAACGAAACGAGACGTCGAACTTGAAGTTAAAGGCTCGGATAACAAGAAAGTCATCGGCTGTGATGCTGCACTTTTTCGTAGTTTTCTGGGATGTCAGGAAATTAAGAGTAGGATGGAATTGTGCCAAGAAATTTGACACATTTTATACATTTCGGGCCCAGTCACGTGACTATGATATTTGGACTTTATCCAAAAGGTTTCGCCAGCGTAATAGTCGAATTTGTCCGGGTTTCGTCTCTGTACAGTGTGCAAATGGCTGAGTATAAGCTCGGATTTCATTATGATGTTTGAATTTTATTCACCCATTTATGACCCAGCAGATATTATAATTTAGAATTTTTGCCGGTGTAAGAAGTTATGATCAGCTCGGTCAGGTATTAGTATGAGGGTCGTTCTCTCATTGAGAATGCGAAACTTCACCTCTATTCAAAATGTCGAAGTTTTTTGGCCTATGGACAATGTTTTGTACAAGAATTCTCTAAACTGGTTATTCGGCGGATTATCGAAAAGCCATTGAAAGCCAGCGAAAAAAACCGGCATAAAACATCTTATACTTGACCTTGAAATGAAAAAGGGACAGTTATCCATGCTTTTAATGTGATATTGAAAGATCAGAGCTGCCACACACCGTCATTACGTTCATTTTGGGCTATTCTGACACGTATCACGTGACTCTCAGTTCACAATTGACGTCCTCTCAAGTGGACCTCAGGATGGCCTGGTGATGCTGAGCTCCATTGCAAGTCCCACATGAGTTTTGGTCACCACAGTGGATAATTTTCATGAAAAACATGCACTCAGTCAAGGTCAATGGCCACTCTTCGATAACAATTTTATGTGCAATTGTGGCAAATTCCATAGTCAACTTCAATTGACAAACAGCATCGACTTTGACGATATTAAATCTTGAAATGTTCAACATTTGACTATGGGAAAGGTGTGCTTCTACATTCATTTGCGAAACAAACAAGTTCCGGGTACCTGCTCTTCTTAATACCACCATCCGGAAGAGTTAAGGCCAGCAATGAATCGAAATTGGCATGGCATTGCTTTCCGTCAAAAAACACTTTTCTGCCGCGGAAACGGCACTTGTCACGTAAATAACAATTCATTTTCTTCGCAATTTTATCCCATTCACTGGCACTTTCACCGGGCTCCAATTGTAGCTCCAATTTGAATAGTGTCAATACATGGACTGGGCTAGAAATCGTCATTTTTCTCTCCCTTCTTGCATCGAGATAGCAAGGTGTTATTAGCTGCAGAAACGAAAGCACCGACGCCATAGCTACTCCCTGTGGGTCTATCTTCAAGCCTGAGACGATCAAAAGTAGACTGCAAAAAGGAAGAGCCTTCAATGCTAACTTGGCACCATAGGCCAAATCATATACAAACGAGAAATGGAAAATGTCTTTGGGCAGATTTTGGTATGATTCTCCGGAGGTTGTAGTCTTAGCCAGTTCCTGCGACTTCCAGTAACCTTCATAGCTCTTCTCATAGATCCGTGCGGCAAGTTGCTCGTTCTGATCTTCTGATGATTCGCTAACATATGGGAGATATACTTGGCCTTTGAAATAACGTCGACATTCCTCCCCATCGTAAATGCAAAAGTGAGAGTGCCACAATCCTTCTTGGAGCAAATACTCGTTTGCACGTCGTGCGATTAGATCCCAGTCGTTAAGGGTGAATCTTGGTCCCAGCTCGACAACCTCTTTTGCCAGCAGTGACCGCAGCTTAGGAATTTTGGTCATTTTCTTGACCTGACATGCAAAAGGTAACGTCCCGAAAACAAGAAAAGCACTAAAGAATACAACGAACCGAGTGATCAATGACGACCACGTACTTGTCCTAGTCACAATGATTGCAGCGACAACTGGATAAATTGCCAGTGCCAAGAACCATGCATAAAAGTATTTCGCTTTAGCTAAATCGTGCAATTTCCACGATAATGTGCTGCTGAAGAGCTGTACAGGGAGCTGAGAAGAGCCCGATTCTCGTCCTTGTGAGTGTGACTGTTTTGACATGGCTAAATGTTCGAAACAGTTGGGACCAGGCTCTTCTGATTTGACGTTTGTGTGGTGCCAAGAAATCTACTATGTATTTTTATATTCATATGCCAAAAGATATAAGTTCGGAGCTATCTCGAGCCGTTTGTTACGTAAACCGTGCCACGAAATCAAAAAGTGATGGTATATGTACCGTTAGAGAGCGACAGCTATCGATTGTGAACAGTATCGATGGCTGCTCCTATAGCTGGAGAATCAAGAGCGTAGCAGTAGGTTGATCATTTGAATTATTCAAATCAATGCTGTTATTAAGCCTTTTTTTTGGCCTTTCAAAAGCTTGACGGAGATCCCAATAGCATAAGATTTGGATTATCCGATCGGTGCACTCATGAGTGTCAATGTGTTTTGTTTCGTGAAGATGCGATGGTCCAGCATTTTGAGAGCTCGACGGAAAAGTTTCAATTACCGATTTTCCTGCTCACTTCAAAATACTCGCCTCCGTGATCATTACGTGGTTTTCATTTCGCTTGCAAAGTTAACAGGTTCCGGGTATAACATCCTCTTCGCACTGCCATGAGGAAGTATTTCTGCCAATACTAATTGGAATTTGGCGCGGCATTTGTTCCCGTCGAAAAAATGTGCTATCGCTTGCAAACCGCCCGTGTCATCAAGAAAGGTATTTATTTTCCTCGCGACCCGATCCCACTTCATATTGCTTTCACCAGGCTCCAATTTTGTGACCAGCTTCAAGAACTTCAGCACCTGTATCGGTGTAAGGAGCATTCTCTGGACATCGGGCCTTCGCGAAGTGATGCAAGAATATAGAAGTAGCACAGAGGACCTTTTGATGAAAACAACAACCATCGCCTTTAAACCTTCGCCGAGCGAGGCGAGCATAACAATAAGATTTCAAGGCTTAAACGTTTGCTTCACAGCATAGGCCAGATCATATAGTAACGAGAAACGGTAGATGTCTTTGGGCAAAAATTGTCGAGGAACTTCCACCATTGTATCTTCAGCTGTTTCCCACGACTTCCAATAATACTCAAAGCTCTTCTCGTAAATCTGCGCAGCGAGTTAGTGTTCTTGCGTCCCAGACGGAGTTCGTAAGGTTGGCAGATAAATCTCATCCCGGAAATGACGGGAGCATTCTTCACCATCGTAAAAGTAAAGTTTCGAGTGCCCCAATTCTTCTTGGAACATATATTCATTTGCATGCCGCGCAACCAATTCCCAGTCTTTGGGGTTGGAGATCGGTTCCAGCTCCACAAGTTCCGGGAGTGGCCATGAGTTCAGTTCAGGAACGCACTTCATCGCTTTCCATAGACCTCGCGACTCGAAAAGACCCGCCAAACTCAAAAACACACAAACCTTGGCGGTGTCCGAGAACCAAGCACCCGTCAATCTCGCAACGAATGCAGTAGCACATGAAAAACGGCCGTTGAGAAGAGCGATATGTAGAAGTATCTTGCTTTGACTAAATCGTGCAAACTCTACGATATTTCGCTGCCGAAAAGTTCGGCAGGTAGTTGAGAAAGGCCCGAACCTTGAGCATGAAACTTCGAAGCTACGATCATAACCGAAGGCCCGAGAATGTTTGAAAAGTGTCTAAATATGATATTCTGGCGCTTTTTGATGATATTGACTTTTTTGACGTTCGCCAAGAAATAGAGATGGACTTAACCGAAGACTCGGGCAGGCTATGAGTACTCATGGAGAATAAAAAAAAACTACCGATGATGAAAGGGGCCAAGCATGCGGTTCTACTAGGCTTCTCAAGACTGGAGGTCAAACCTCAAGGGATCTACCACTAAAGCAGGAGCGGTCAAGTCATCTCGCAACTACCATTAGAAGCTTATATGACATTTAGTCACGTGATAAGACAGTTGGATATTGCTTCTTAAATGGCCAAGACTGACACCGAGAGTTATCCAGTTCGCTGTCCCGTTCAAGGTTCGCCGAGATCGACGTTTTCTTTACAGTAGGCCTTGGTTTAATTCCTTCCTTTTTTGCCTACTGTCAAGAACTGGCTTCTTCCCGAGGCTAATATTTATGCTTAGGAATTCATATCTTGTAGAGGTCTGAATATGTTCGCTTCATTTATTTGAGCTAGTATCTATTTGTATCCCTCTATATCTATCCTGAGCTCGAAAATGTAAGGGGAATTCTCGTAAAACCGGTGGTCGTCTTCAATTTCCAAGTGTTGTCTTACTCACACTCCACCTCGCAGCTAATGTTAGATCCTTCAGTTTAGAAGACCTGAATTGTATTCAAATTAAATGTATATGAATTAATGCAATCTAACAACATCTTTTCTACTGCTGCTCCATTTATTGAATACTAAATCTTCTTCTTATCAATGCCGTTTACTCCCATAAATATGCTCTCTGCAACAACAAAAATTAGAATAGCCAACCCAAGAAGCGGTCGTAGATCCACTCGCCGCTCCATTTAGCGTTTCTCAGTCTCTCGTCGCGCTCAGCATCGTAAATCTTACCTTCTTCCTCCTCAGCATCAATTGCTGCCTTGAAAGTGTAGAGATCGACATCTTCAGGAGCGATGAGCTTGGTCTTCATAACGATCTTGTAGCCAACGTAGCAAACGAAGAAGACTGGGATACCAATGTAACCAGAGATGAAAGTCTTGTAGTCGAATTTGTGGCCGAGGAAAACGGTGTAGTTCTTGATCAAACCGATCAAGATGCAGAAGCCTAGACATACGTATGCAGACCAAGGCTGCATGGGTGCCACGTATGATAGGCTTGACTTGTCACCAAATTGAACACGCACAGCCTTCTCAAATCTGATGTATGTGATTAGAATCGAGATCCAACTCAACAGACCGAAAATGGACACAACGTTAACGAAGTAGGTGAAGACTTGGCCAGACGAGGATGCAACGTTCATGTAAGCAAGCAAACAGAACAAAATGGACAGCAGAAGCGCGTTGTATGGAACACCCCACTTGTTGGTCTTGGCAAAGATCTGTGGAGCCTTGCGGTCGATGGCCAGACCGTATAGGGTTCTGGACGCGACATACAAGTCCGAGTTGCAGGCACTGAAAACAAACACCAACACGCATGCGTTAAAGATGTGAGGCAAGACTGGAATCTGGGCGTTAATGATGGCAACGACAAATGGAGATGCAGCAGCAGAGGTGCTCATTTTCTTAGCTTTCAACAATAGTGGGTCATTGTAGGCCACCACCATTCCCAAAAGGAAGATTGTGACAATGTAGAAGACCACGATACGGTACAGAGTAAGTTTGATAGCACGAGGAACACTCTTTCTTGGGTTTCTTGCCTCAGCAGCAACGATACCACACAATTCAGTACCGGTGTAAGCGAATAGCGCCAGGGCGAAAACCGAAGCAAACGACACGAACTTGCCCTTGGAGCCAGGAATATTGTCGTAAGGCTTGAAAGCACCTGGGTCCTTCCAGTATCTGAAACCAGTACGGTCGTGGGATGGGGCACCACCGAGCATAATGACGAACAGCAGGATGATGAGACCAAGCATGACCAAGACTTTAACACTGGAGAGCCAGAACTCAAACTCACCAAAGAATCTGACACCGACGGTGTTGATGATGATGATGAGCACGAGGAAGATGGTGATCCAGACACCTGGGTTGACTTTATCTCTGCTCACCCAGTACTGCATGACCATAGCTCCTGCTGTCAGTTGGTTGGGCGTCACGATAAAGTATTTGAACAAGTATGAGTAGCCGACTGCGAACCCAAGAGCAGGGTCGCAGTAACGGGAAGCGTAGGACGTGAATCCGTCCAGCGGAATAAAAGCGGCCATTTCACCAAGACAGCTCATCACTGTATATACCAGAAGACCCACGAACGAATATGAAATCAAAATCGACACTGGTCCGGCTTTGGCCAGAGACGAACCGGTGCCTATTAGCAAACCTGTGCCCAGAGAACCACCGATGGCAATCATCGATACATGACGGGCGTCCAATTCTTTCCTCAGTCTTGTGCCCTCAGCTTTGCCATCTTCACCGATGACGGCTTTTTCGACAGATGACACTGACACCTGTCCATCGGCGTACGAGTCGTCCGTGTACAGGACAGTGGCAGGTTTCTTCTCTAGATCCTTGGATAGTGTAGTAGACATTGTTAAGAGCTGTACAATTAAGAGAAGCTACTACTATCCTTCCTTGGTTGATCAATGGACTTCTACAATAGAAGATTCATACTAAATATCAAGATTGACTGGACAGACAGCTTTGGGCTGCCATCTTATACCAAGTTTCGCCAGCAAGTCACTACCATTTTTCCCAAGCATCTTATCTCGCTTGAGAGAAGAAGCCTACACGCACACAGTTCACAATCCTTGAAGTTCCGTCGGTGGTATTACAGACATACGAGAGGAAAGCTGATAGGATAACCTTCAGTTGCGTTGCGCTTTCCAGAAATTTGCATTATGCATCATGGTCCCAAGTCCCCAAGCCCAGGTTTTCTTTTACTGACGCCGCTAAATACAGCCTGTAGCTTCCCTCTCCATCACAGATGAGCAGCAAGACACTCTTCAGGGTCTCAGAGTACGCTCCGAGATGCGCTTCAACAAAAATTCCATTACATGACTGATAACTTGATAAGTAACTAATTTGACAACAGAAGCTAGGATCAGCCTGTTTAAAGCCTATTTTACGGCATCAAAAAGAACCTTAACGGCCTTCGAAGAAGCCGTGAAAAGCATTTTTCATGGAACAAGTGCCGCATACGAGGGTCCTTCATGAGCCTTATTCTTTATCTACAACCAAAACAGCAACCGGCGCGCTGGCGCCAGCTAGTTCAGAAAAAAATCCTTCTAGTGGATAATCACCAAGAGAAAAAGATAGTGAGGGAGCAGGAAAGATGTTATTTGGCTTCAGATATGTTTTATGAATTGGCATTATTGTCTTTGATAGAGAGAAAGAAAGTTCAAGCCTGGGAGAGCTACAGATGGTGAGTGTACGCAATTAAATCAGGGGAAACTGTGGTAATCTTCAAAAGAGCATAGATTTATGAGAGAGGCTGAGAAATAGATAGAGATAGATAGAGATGGTTTCTATAATACTGTTCTTTCCGGTGGGTGAAACTATTAGATGAGATGAGTGAGACTTTAGAATTATGGGTTAGCTAGCTTTCTGGCTTTTTTCGCTTTTTTCACCACCGGGATGTTTTTTTTTCTGAGTGGGTGGATATGTGGTGACTGTATAATCAGGTAGAGAAATGGGTAGATGTCGCGGGAGAGAAATTGTAGTCACGTGACATGGAGATTAAAAATTGGACAGACTGACTGGTAAATGTCTCACTCTTTGTCGTGGACTTCATGCCATAGTTCGTTCACTTTCCATGTTCCACTTCTTAATATGCTCAAACACTTGCTTGTAGTTTCTTTGTAGCGCTTAATTCTCTTATTTATCAAGACTAAGGGCACCTTGGAAATGCACTACATAACTGCGAGCCTTTTGGAGTGATGGAATCAGTGCTCATTCCGAGCCAATACTAGGAAGCCATGATATGTCTCCCTCTCCACGATTGTCTATCCCTTTTCTTTACCTCATCATCTCACCTCCTCCTCGTCTTTGTTCAGTTCACACTCTTGGGCGCCAGTTTGAATGTCAAAATATCGTTCTGGCCTCTATCTACAATAGCGTCTTCGCTCACACGCATCCCATGGATCGTCTCCACTGCAGCAATCGTGACTTCACCCATCACGTAGCGGGCCACTTTGCCAACAGTAGACCCTTTCTTGATCAAAAAGCAGTCCCTGAAAACCTCTTCTCCATGGTTCCCGGTGAACGTAGTGATGTTCCTCACCGTGTACACCGGTATCAGGTCCAGGGCATCTGCAGCAGCTTGCAAAACCTGTACCACACCAGTGGACCCAAAGCGATATAGAACTAAATCACGAATATTTTCGATCCGCTGCAGTAGCTTATCGTCCAGGATTTTCAAGTTTTCCGGATCGTCCTCGCAGGTATCAACAAACTCGGTCCCTTCTTCGTACCGTATAAAGCCTTGTTTTTGCAGCTTTCTCAAAAACACTTCGGTAATGGCACTGCAAAGCACAGCTTTGCTTTGCGGGTATTTAAGCATGATTTTCGAAACGTTTTTGTCCGCGTCCGGGTGGTCTATCTTGTTGAGACCCAGCACAGTGGGGAATTTTTCCAGCATGAACGACTTGACGACTTTGGTGATCCACTCTTTATTCCACTGTTCCAAGGGAGGCAAGCCCTCGATTCTGTGCAAAGCGCGCTGAATCATCGAAGCGTGCGACCCGTAACCACCAAATTGCGCCTGCAAAGTGTCGACAGCGCTCGACTTGGTAGCGGTATGTCTACGCACAATCGACCCCCATCTTTTTTCCAGATTTCCCTCGATCCACAGTCGTATCTCGTCTTGAAGCCATTCTATATCGTACAGTGGATCGTAGCCTCGTGTATTCTTACCCTCAGAGTCGGTCGTTCCGCTAACGTCCACAACATGTATCAATGCATCTGCGTGTCTCAAGTCGTCCAAAAACTTGTTGCCAAGGCCTCTACCGGAGTGCGCTCCAGGAACCAAACCGGCTACATCCAAAAGCATGATTGGAATGTGTCTCTTTCCGTTGGTACACCACCCATAGTTTGGTTTACAGAGCTTTTGCAGACCGTATCTACTGCAAGCACAGTCGACTTGCAAATATCCAGTAGCTTTATTTGGTTCAATAGTTGTGAAAGGAAAAGCTCCTACTTGTGCGGCGGCATCGGTCAAGGAATTTAAGGTAGTGGATTTTCCCGAGGAGGGTTTTCCAACAATACCGATTAGAGGGTCTCTGGGCATTTTGAAAGCTATGTTTATAGCGGCTTTTCAACCACTCTGCTAGGTTCGAAGTTTTAAAGCTTTCAATGTTATAAAAATTTGAGATGAGCTAGTAACTCGACCGCCAGAAAAGATATTTAAGCAGGACAAATCCGCTTTGTTAGTGAATCTCAAGATTCGCAGAGCCATTGTCTGATTCCTGTCGAAAAAACTGGGCCAAGCGGGCTCTTCCAGCTTGTTTGCAGCGTTCGAATTGGCAAGATTACACCTTTTACCATTACATACGCCGAAAACATCAACAATTGACTTGTAGACATATAGCAATCATAAACCACATACGAATATATAGCAGTAGCGGTAGTGGGACATCAATACCCACCACGAATCTTTGGGCTTGATCTGTTCTTAATGGGAAAACAATTTTTGTTCATTTTTGAGCCTGTTTCTTACTGCGATTTGGAAGCCTTTTCCGCTCTTTCGGAGTCCCTCTTGGCGTAGATCTTGGCAGTAAAGGGCTCCTCGAATTGCTGGGCGATGTTGTACATCAAGTTGACCAGGAGAGTGGCGAAAACACCTGCGGCTTTGCCGTAGTACAACGCAGTTCCCAAAAATGTCAAAGTGGAGCCGTGGTACATGGGGTTGTTGCTGACGTTGAAGGGGAACGAGGTCACAATGCGTTCCATCAGGATTCCGAAGTAGTCGCCCAGGTACGTGCCCGTGACGCCGAGTTGGTACATCGAGGTTACCACTAGGATTTGGCCCACACCGGTCAAAGCCATTCCGACGGTCTTGACCGTGTCGTTGTCGAGAGCAGCAGACGTCTTCTGCAAACCCAATGCCTGATGGTAGAAGTAGTCGCGCACAATTCCCAGCGAGAAGATCGTAAACGCTAGCAGATAGCAGCCCCGTTTTGGAGAGCCCGCGATTTTGGTTATGAAATGCGTGTTGTACTCCAAGCGAGCTGCGATATTCCAGAAAGTAGGGTTAAAAACCACGAAAAAGAGCGCAAGTTGCAGGTTCTTTTCTGAGCCATCGATGTCCGACAACAGTTCAATATACAGATTTTGGGCCTGTTGGGCCAAGTTGCCAGCTTCCTTGAAGATGTCCATTTATATACACTTAGCTTGACTATTGATGAGTCTCTTACAAACAGTAAAGGATTCACGATCACCGATGTGAGCGAGATGGGGTTGATTTGGTTATGATTTGGGAGTTTATATAGTTTTATAGGACACCGTTGTCAACATGTGAAATTGATTTGCAGGAATAAGTCATGTGGTGAGCTAAAAAATGAATAAATCTGTACGTGTTTGGCGCACTTGGTTCAAGAGACGGCGACTTGTGGTGTTTGAATTTGGTTTATGTTACGGCAGTCTTGACCTTATAATTTTGGGTTATTTTACTGCAAATAGTTGTTCGCAGCAGCTTCTGTTTTCCTTGTTTTATTATATTTCTTGACCAAGCGTTAAGTTTTTATTTTGGGTGTCTTAATGGCTTTCGATCTTTGAAAATGAACTTCGGGTGACTTGATCTGGGGTCTGTCAGCGGTTACGTAGAATCGCGTTTTGATTTATGTCTTACTCGAGATTAGGCCGTTTTCTAGAAATTAAAAGTAAATTCCCTGGCACGTATGAGGTAGGCACGTAACTTGTGGTGAATTTTGGTGAACAAAATTAATTCTCTAGATGCTGCATGCCAGCTCATTCCAAATTCACTGTCTATGAGATCGATTTGATTTCAGAACCATCATGAATAATGTCCCATACCCTTCTTCAACGTTATGCTGATTTTTAATGGCTACATCTCGTCCGATGACAATTCGCTGGAATCAGAATCTGTGGCTGAAAAGTCCTCAGAATCATTCGATGCGGTTTCCGCACTTTTATTATCAAAAAGACCCCAACTACTGAAGCAGTCCCTTAGTAGCTTTTTTCTTCGGGCTTCTGCGTTTAGAAAAGCTTCAGGGTCATGGTTTTTCAATAGCTTTTCAACGATGGAGAAAGATTTGTCCATTCCACAAGTGCTGAACTTGGTATACATCATGGAAACGGCCAACGGAAATAAGTGGGGGTAGACCAAGCGCCTGGAATGCCACCATTCTAACGTATCTGCGACAGAGTCTAATATGCACTTGTCATCGGCCTTATACTGCTCCAGTTCCTGCATTGCTTCATTCCCTGTCAATCTAGATTGCTTCCGGCGTCGGTCAAGCTTAGAAAGTTTGAATTTCTTCTGGCTTTTCAGCTGCCCGGATTTGAGAGAAACAAATGGGACGGATTGTTCGTTTTCGGTTTGAAATAGCGCAAGGTAAACGTTGACATACGTTTTTACCTTCTCGAATAGAACTTGGGCATCCTTCCCAACAACTATCTCATCAAAAGAGTCAAAGTTTGATGATGGGTCCAAGAACGCTGCAACGACGTAAATCTCAGTTTTGTTGAACAGATCGAAGACTCCTGGAACTTAGAATCTGTTAGGAAGGCAGCCCTGAGAACAATACTTTTAGTCTCTGCGGGCAGCTCAGGCTTGCCATTGATAAATGTGAAGTCAAAGTATCCTTCTCGAGGTGACGCAATGATATCCTCTTGGTCGTTAAAGCACAAGTCAAAATACTCTCTCAATGTATAATAGAAAGAAACTGCATTAGAGAGTCGGTTAAAATCACAATCTTTGAGGTTTTCAGCCATGTAATTGAATATGAAGCAACAGTCCACAAAATACTCCAGTAAGTGCCTTGTTTGCGTAGAAAGCTCAATGCTAAATTTTAGTTCTGAGAGAACATGGCTGTACTCTGGAGATTGTTGCAAAGTGCTTATCCATGTCAAATATTCATCATGATGGTCCAAATATGCCGCAACCTGTTTGCAGAGGTATATCGACCTGCTTTCGGGAGCTGATGGAATCACAGGCAGCTTAGCTTCCGCTAGCAAAGTTTTTAGCAGTGCCAATTTTTTGATAGTTCTAGCCAGGTTTGCTATATTCAGAACGCCCTTTTCAAATCTCTCGTCTTCCCTTAAGTTCTTTATAATGCTGTGCAGTAAATTATCCAGTACACGACTGGCACACGGAATATCATGACAGTAATTCGTCTTTCGTAAAGCCCCGGACTTCAAAAGCTGCGAAAAATCGCAAAAAACTGGTGAATAAAGGGATTGACTGTTCGTGACATTTCCGAAAACGATAGAGCTCACTTTGTCTTTTACGTTGAGTTTTTGAAGAACCTGTTCAACATACTTGAGTAAGCTAGTCCCAGAAAAATTGAGCCCTGGAATCGGAACAAAATCCAAAAGATGGCTATTGAATGGTTCTTGACAGTTGTTCAAAAGTGCTTGCACTCCGAGATCATTTAGTCTCTTTTTGTCCACCAAGTTAGGAGCAAAAGATGCTGTTATGCCTAAATGTGGATCGCTGCTGCCACCAAACCAGACGACCACCTCGAGGTTGATAAAATTCGTTCTCTCGATAGCCGCAGTCAGCGCTTTATCCAACCAATTCGAGTATTTTTCCAGTCTGCTGCCGAGGTTCGTCGGAGGCTGGGAAAAAGAGCTATCCGGACATGCCATGACGGCCCAACGCCAGGATGCTGCATCAAACAGCGATAGTGGCAACATATTTTCTGTCAGCAGTAGTATCTGCATAAACGCTCCAGGACTATGTTTAGATTCACGAATGACAGAATCCGGCAAAGAAGGGATTGATATTTCGGTTCCAGCAGTATTAGAGAATACCTGTCAGACTCAACATTCTTGTGGGATCTGAACTCAACAGGATGTATGTTTTTGATATGTGTTAGAGAGATTTCCGGTGGATTTACTTTCTTGAAACCCCCTCCCCCAATGTACGCAACTAGCTATTTTGGAGCCATCTACCTGGGAAATGCTGAAATGACTACGCAGCCTTGATCTTTCCATCCAGCCTGTCTTTTTCGGACGAGAGATACCTGTGTTTTTTTCGTGACGCTGCTCAGAACCTGTCATTTGGGTAAGTATTGTTTCGCCTTCAAGGTCCACATCGCAGCTCGTTGTCGAATTGCATGATCCAATAGCTCGTTGAGAGGTCATATAATGCCGATGGTTGAGAAGGTCTGATGGTGCTAAAACTCTAATACCAATAAGTCTCGCTTCACTGCTGACGCATACGCATCGTGGGTCTAATGTGTTAAATTGTTGAAGACAGGGTAGGGTTAACGCGTATGCGACGCGTTAACTTTTCCGAAGCGTGGTCAACGTCACACTCGTTAACTGTGACAAATAAAAATCAAAAATTATATTATGTCACTATTGGTTTTCGTGTCGTTTTTTGAATTGGCTCAACTCTTCATCAGTAAATCTAAACTGACAAGATAAAAGATGGGCGTTTGAAGAATCGTCAAGACACCACAAGACGGCTACTATGACACACCAGGACCGTGTGTCTGAGAGTTAAGTGCTTCGATATTTACAGGGTGTTTTTTTGCCAGTTTTCAAAATGACCTTTTTGGCATTCAAACAGTGTCATGTACCAGTGTCAAAAACCTAACGAATCCATCACAGCCGAAACTCTGGTACTGCTTAGACTGCTTCAATCGAGCTTTCAACTATGTTACGATTTTGAGGATATATTAAAACACTTCTGAGAACCTCGGGAGGCACTGAGGCTGATCCTCACAATTTCTGGCCAAAACACTCCATTGAATTGCACCAATTGGGTAATTCCAGTGCGATGCCAAATGTTGATACAAGCAAGCTGGTCCTCTCCTGAATGCAGAAATAGGAGTTAGCGGTAGTAGTGGCTGTCGATACCTCGCATTCTGTGCTCCACATTTTTATATGGTTCAGCAATGCGGTGAAGATCACCTTAAAGGGTGGTCTCGATATAAAAATGGCTCTACATCTGAACTCTCTCGATTTGTCTCTGCCACAATGACACCAGCAATCATATCACTACTAAATTATGAAGCTGCTTAACACTTTCAAGGTCTCTCACCTCTATATGCACGTCAGCATACCCCAGGATTATGGACTTTTGGCTGTGATATGCATCTGCACAACAGTTTATGGCATCATTCCAGCTATAATATCGATTCTTATGGGTTTGGTATTCGATTTACTACGGAAACCTGAAAGTCACCACTTCAACGACGTCAATGATCTCATGCACCACCTAACGCTCAGAAGTATGGCTATTTTGATAACAGGTGTGGCCAGCGCTCCCGTTTGCTGGCTTTCCATTTCAGCATGGATGTCTCTGGGCGAAAGACAGGCATTCAGAGTCAGACGCAAGTTACTACAGTCGTATCTGGAAAAGAGCATGAGTTGGTACGATTCAAACGAGCAGCTCTCGGGAGAATTTACTCAGCTAAATAGATGTGCAGAAGAATTTCGATCAAGCTCTGCCGAAGCTTCTGCCATCATCTTTCAAAACCTGGTAACAGTCATTGCTCTTCTAGGAACAGCCTTCTACTATTCCTGGTCACTTACTTTGGTCATTATCGCGAACTCTCCGCTTGTCATTGGGTTCGCTATCTTGTGCTCGCGTAAAGTGGAAAAGTACGGGAAGCTCGAAAATACCGAGACATCAAAGGCGGCAGGCATCGTAGCATGGTCAGTCAATGCAGCCAGAATGATACGATTGCTGGGTACGCAAGACACCGAAGCCAGAAAGTTTCAGACCAGCGTCCAAAAAAGTCGCCAACATTTCAATGACACTGCCCTCTTTTCCTCCCTCAATTACTCTGTTCTCCGTTTCTTAACACTTTGTATGTTCGTGCAAGGGTTTTGGTACGGGAACGTACAAATCAGAGCGGGTCACCTCAAGCCTGGAGATGTGATCACTTGCTTCTCGTCCTGTATTCTAATGGCGAGCACCCTAAATACCACTCTTCATCAAATCATCACACTCCAAAAAGGTGCGATCGCCTTACGGAAGGTGTTAGATTTCATCGAGACTCCTGATGCCCATAATAAAGAAAAGCTGATTTTGAACCAACCTTTTATCCCAGTATCTTGGTATGGGAGCTCTGTTGTGCTCGAGAACGTCACTTTCTCTTATCCAACCAGGCCGAACGATCTAGTGCTAAAAAACGTCAGCTTGAAGTTTACTGCTGGCCAGCTGAACTTCATTGTCGGGAAATCAGGATCAGGCAAATCAACCATCGGAAACATTATACTCAAGCTTTACGAGCTAGAAAGTGGCAGTATCAAAGTAGATGGAGTTGACACAAGACAAATTGAGCAGCACTCTCTACTGCGAAATGTCACTTTAGTGGAACAAACTACTTCACTTTTTAACGACACACTGAGGAACAATATACAGATGGGAGCTACAGTGTCTGAAAGAGACGAAAAGCTGGTCAAACAGTCCTGTCAAATGGCTATGCTTGATACTGTTGTGAGAGACCTCGCAAAAGGCTTGGATACCCTTATTGGTAACTCGGGCACTGACCTAAGCGGCGGCGAACGGCAGCGTGTCGCTATTGCAAGAGCTAGGTTCAGAGACGCACCGATACTAATACTGGACGAGGCTTTGAGCGCACAAGATCGCGTACATAGAAGTCTTCTTATGGAAGCTATAAGACGCTGGAGAAAAGGCAAAACGACTATAATCTTGACCCATGAACTAGGTGACATCTCAAAGTCAGATTACGTTTTTTTGATGGACGATGGTGAGGTGAAGGAAAAAGGCTTCAAGTGCGACTTGCTACATTGTGCGTCATCCAAGTTTTCTCAATTGAGCAGATTTCAAGACTGCGAGGAGGATGAAGGTGACGTTGAAACCTTAAAGGGATACGAGATGTCTGAGCAGAAGCTCAAGTTCAAAGACATCCGCGTTGATGTCGAGGAACTATACTCAGAAATGGGCTCACCATCGACTCAAAAAACATGCAGCGTTTTTGAAGCCGAAGATTTGAGCGAAACAGGAAATTTCCTGAGAAACTCCGTTGATCTGCTGCAGTCTAACATCATGATTCCACCTCGCAAGAAAAAATCTCAAGCGATCACAAGGGTAGATCTGACGTGTATTGATTCGATGAATCAAACTCAGGCTTCTGATGATCTTGAGAAGGGTAAAACTGAACTGCCACTTCTTAGTCTGAAGCAAATTATGCGCAAGCTTTTTTGCCATCTGCATGATGGAAAGCTATTTTTCACCGGAGTTCTCGCTGCTCTTCTGGCTGGTCTTGCCAATCCCGTATTTTCGTACACGTTCTCCAGGCTATTGAGTGGAATTGCTTCGTCTGCTCCAAAGTCGAAGGCAAATGCTTTCTCAACAAAATGGTCATTGATAGTACTTCTGATAGCACTGCTGGATTCGAGCTTCAATTTCTTGAAGTGTTATCTCCTCTCGAGAAGTAGCGAAACTTGGATTAAGAATTTGCGAATTTCGGCGTTCAGAAGCATCGAGAAACAAGATATGAGCTGGTTCAACTGTGACCTCAATAGCACATCCAAGGTTTCGTCATTGATATTGAACGATCTTAGAGATCTGAGGGCTTTGGCATCAGAATTTCTAGCAGCATTGACAACCTTATTGATAGTGTCTATATGTGGTTTGGTATGGGCTCTGGTTTCGGGGTGGAAATTGAGCTTGGTGTGCATCTCCCTGATCCCGATCTTCGTAGTTTTCTCCGGATTTTATGGTGGATTGCTGCAAAAGCGTGAGACAGACTACAAGACAAGTATTGCTGCTCTAGAAGATCACTTTTACAACGCTGTCACCAACATTAAAACTGTGAGGTGCTATCAATTCGAAAGCACCGTGATCCGTGAGTTCACTACATTAGACTTATCAGCAAGGAATTTGGGTCGCAAAAGGGCCATCGGGACAGGTTTTGGGGTGGCTGCGTCCAATGCACTTACTTTCATGACACAGGCCATTTTGTTATATTATGGCCTGAAGCTGGTAATCACAGGAGAGTATACTTCTGGCAAGATGCTTCAGACAATTACACTTTTACTCTTTACCATCATGACCTGCATGTCATTGATATCTCAGGTTCCCGAAATAAGCAGGGGCCAAAGATCAGCTACGTACATTTTCCAGATCCTGGAGGCACAAGATACTGGTTCACATCGCCACGCTGCGAAACGTACATCGAGTCAGTCGCTGGACAGTGCGAGTCCTCTGATCAGAATTGAGCACCTTCGGTTCTCTTATCATACTACAAATACCTCGGTGTACCGAGACTTATCCATAAAAATCAGCGAAGGAGAAAAGGTCGCATTTGTTGGACGGTCTGGCTCTGGGAAATCTACCTTGTGGCAGCTAATGGCACGTTTGTACCCTATCACAAATGACAGTGTTTGGGTTGATGGTACTGACATCAATAATTGGGATGCAGGTGCCCTGAGAACTCAAATCGCCGTGGTTGAGCAACAGCCGCAAATGTTTCCTGGCTCGTTGATTCAAAACTTGACTTATGGTCTTAACCGAGAAGTGTCCGATCGGGAAATCGAGGACTTGTTGGAACTAGTAGGAATGAGGGACTTCGTGCGCGGGTTACCTGATCAATTGCATGCAGAAATTGACACTCAACTAATTTCCGGAGGACAGGTCCAACGATTAGCGATAGTCAGGGCACTATTACGAAGGCCAATGATCTTAATACTGGATGAGTGCACATCGGCTTTAGATGCGCACCATAGCTCTATGATGTCAGACGTCGTCAAATACAAACTACAGGGCATAACAACATTGGTCATCACACATAGCGAGCAGATGATGCGGGCGTGTAGCCGAATTGTGACTTTCTCTAAGGGCGCAATTGTCGAGGATGGAACCTTTGAACAATTGCAGCGTCAAAAGGGTGAGCTGTTCCATATCCTTTCAGCAAATGAATCATAGTTTAGTCAACTCTCGAAACTGTTGGTTGTGACTTGATCCGATCTTAAGAACTCTAGTTTTTCATTAAGATTCATATATGTCTTACAAGTGGATTGTTATATATGGAACCTCAACGTCCTCTCCAGATTTATCGTCGGCACAAATCTCTAAAATCATCGTCTTCACATGTGGAGCCACAGCATTCTTCGTAACGAGCATCACAACATCAGTGATGGGCAGGTGTAGCCTATCCTTGAGCTTTTTAGGTGGGAAGAAAGACGCATAAAGAAGTGATACCCCATAGGACAACATGGTTATTTCAAGGCCCTCTTTTTCATCGAAATAGTCAATCAGTTCTTTAAGCGTGACGTTTCCGTTGATTTCAAACCTGTCCCATATTTTATCATAGGATTTATCATTATATTTGCCTTGAGGAGACGCGATAGGGTCCGAGAAGCCGAAAAAGGGCAGTGCCAAGTTTATGAACCCATTGCAGTAAGCTTCGATGTCTGTCTTTCCTGCGACAACCTTGTATAGTTCCAAGTTTACCAACCCTGTTACCAGACCAGTAGTCGTAGCGATGGCTGGAATGATACGACCAGCGATGAACTTGGTTTTTTGGCGGTCAGCTGGTTCAATAGAATAATTGAGCGCCCTGTCGTTCGATGCGGCTGCAATGAATTCTATGTGATGGTTGGTATCATCATCTTTTTCAAACTCCACCGGAACAAGCTTGAAGCCGGCAAGAGAAGAAGGCTCTGGAAGAGCACCTGCAAGGGCTTCCAAAGCATCGCCTCCCACGGAATTGTTGGCATTTGGATCAGGGTCTTCGTCATTTGCTTGTATTTTGACATCCGATCTAGGAGAGAAACTTGGCACTTCCGTTTTAGAGATGACCGACTTATAGTAGGCAAGATCGGGTTCTCCCTCGTCACCAGTGAGGCCGTAATTGAAGGCCCTGAGGTTGGCCCCCGCAACAACAAAATGAAGATGGTCGGGGTTTTCTAGGCTGAAATTTAGGGGCTCTGGTGCACGCTTTGGACCAGACCAAAATGGAGCACCATTTGAGGTCTTGGCATCTTTAGGAAAGTTGTACAGCAACTGTTGAATTTCATGGTTGAACTTCTTTTCAAACTCCAGACGAGCCCACTTTATGCAGTCTTCAAAGGTGTAAGGTCTGTTAGTCAGTGAGTCAGAAATGGATTCAAGAATACCTTTAACATCACCAGCTTGCTTTAAAGTTTGCTCAACAAAGTTGGGTTGAGTCAAGTACAAATTGACATTTTCTGGCACCTCAGTGAAGTATCCTTGGAACAACGACTTGGCCCATGCGATAGTATGATCAATCTTGTTGGGAAAGGACCGCAAGGTACAGAGTGGAATAGATTTCTCAGGTGGATCCCTGGACGAAGAGTAAGACTCGGTGACATTAGGAATAACAACTTGAGTGTTACCTTTAGTACCTAAGGTTCCCGATTCTAATAGAGGTTTTTTGAAAAAAACACAGCGGCGGTCGACATAAGTACGGGCGTCCACGTTATCCAAGGCGTTGGTGACAAAATCCAGGTTACTCCAGAATTTGTCATCGAAAAGGTTCTCAGACTCCGGCCCGACTTTATCGGTTAGCCATTCTATCTTCCCTGTTAAGTCAGGGTTCATAAAACAAGCAGCTTCTGAGGCAACCTCGGACTTATTTCTGCCAACGTCCTTAGGACGGAAAAGAAATTGACGGTTCAAATTAGACTTTTCGATAGAGTCGTTGTCAGTAATGATAATCTTTCCATCCGGGCCTGACCCTAAGCCAAGCAAAGCCCAGTTTTTCAGCATTTCACATCCGATAGCGCCCGATCCCACCAAGAACACTTTGGAGTTGGCCACGAGTCTTTGAAAGTCGAGGCCGAAGACTGCAATTTGTGCGTCGTACCTAGAATTGATGGAACGAGTTGTTTCCTCTGTTCTAGGGAATGTCCTGGGATCAGGTAAGGACTCGAGAGAGTCGAAATACATGTACTGCTTCAGGGGAGTGAATTTGCCGGAGCAAGCTTTCAAGGCTTCCTGTGCCACAAGGCCACCAAAGAAGGCAACCACGGCAGGGATGTCCCCTCTGGATTGAAAAGACAATTCTTTGATGAGACCCTCATTGACTTCGCCGTCTTCCCCCAACACCAAAGGCTGTTGGGCAGCCAATTTTTTGACGAGCTTTATCAGCTCAGAAGCATCTTCCTCGTTAACGCTGCGGGGAAGCTGGCCCTGGTGGCCGAGCTGGAATTGCTGTAGAGCTTGGAATCCCAGATGTAGTTGTGCAGCTCTGTCAAATTTAGCAAAGTCGCAAAACAAATGTTCAGGATCAGCCAGGGACTCCCGAAGCGTCTTGAATGACATTTTCAAAGGCATTTTCACCTGCTTAAAGACACCTCCCTTTTTATAAGTGCCTAGCTCTTTGACTGACCCGATTTTGAATGCGAAGGGGCCGAGCACTTCGACCTTGTACGCCTTCCCATCGTTCAGTGGCTCTAGACCCTCTATTTCGGAGAAAGTGACGTAGTTGCCGTCCTCTAAGTTGTGTCGGTTGTCATCGAGCATAGTTACGGTTCCGTCCGCCTCGAAATCCGAGACAATCCCAGAGACGGGCTCTTCGCCTGTGGGGTCGATAACAGTGAAGTCTTCGCCAAAATCGTTGAAAACACTGCCGAATAGACCTCTAGTTTCAGTTGCTATAAAAATAATACCGTTTGTATGGCACAAGTCGTTAAGTTCGATTTTGCGTTCCAACGACAACGTATCGGTAGCCACCACAACTTGGTATTTCAGAAGCTGCTCTTGGTCTTGTAACGAGCCCAAAACGTCCACTGGAACGTACGAGTTCAATTCCGCCAATTTTGCGCGCGAAACAACGTCTCTGGGCTTACCGACGTCTTTTTCAGACAGGAAAAACTGCGTAGATAAGTCCTGCAATTGCACTGGTTCTGGGTCATGCAAAGCCAGCGATTTGACACCTGCAAGGGCGATGTTCTTGGCTATTTCCACACCCAACCCTTTTAATCCAATAATCAAAACTGTCGAATGTTGCATTTTAAGCATCGCTTCTTTGCCCAAAACGTACAGTTGACGAGAGTACAAACTCTCATCAATTTCACCCGGTTTGGTCATCTTGAAGTCGTTATCTTTACTGACTCTCAAGGCTTTGTTAGAGGTGTAGTAAGAGAGAGAAAGAGGGTTTGCCACCAACATATTTAATTTATTAAACCTTAGGACTAGCATTTCGTCGCTTGTTGATGTCACGACACACGACAGACATTGAGTTGTCAATACGTCACACTGGCTTAAGCGCTAGTGTATTAAACAGGAGTCGACATTCAATAATAAGTTTTGGTTTTGGTAGATGTTGGACGATTGTAGAGATTGCGTGTGTGGTTGAGGAATGGTGGGATTTTTTTTTCTTTTGATGAGGGACGACATGACAGTTTTTAGAATATTTTTTTGAAGGTTTCTAGCGGCTAAGCAGCAGATGCAATAGCTGAGTCACTGTCAGCGTATATCCGATGTTAGCAAGAGAGTCCTGAAAATTGGAAATTGATTTTATGGTGGTTGGAGGCGATAATATCACGAGCCGCCACGAAAGAGTCTGCAAAGACAGATTTTTTTCTTTCTTCGAAGATGCAGAAACACTGAAAGTTCGGTCCAACCCAGTGTTAGTTAATTTCGTCATCGCTGAGAAAGATTGCACGGTGATAGGTTAGTCGAATCTCGAATTGAAGTAAGCTATATCCCGCTCTGCCATAAACGCTTAAAGGAACATAGCATCACACTAAGGAAGTAAGCTTTGCTGTTCGAAGAGTAAGCCTGATTCACCGTGAAGACTCCGATTTAGCAAGTGAGCAGCTCTCCACTAGAACTGCGCTAGCATTTCATTTCAAAGAACATTCTTCAAAATACCTCATTTCCAAAATCATTGCTGACATCATCGTCCTCAGTTGTGCTGCCAGAAGAGACCAGCCGAGACGTTTCAAAGCCATCGTCACTCTCAGAACGATGGAGACCGAACTTCTGAAAGCGGTCCTGAAGCAAAACTTGCAGCCGTGCGTGATTGTCGCTAGCAGCCCCCAACCCCTTACCCGCCAACATCTTCTCTACCACAGCTGGCACAGGTGAGCTCGAAATACTGAACTTCGTTGTCAGTAGGGAAACAGCAAGAGGAAAAAGACCACGAAACTTTTCCTGTCGGGAATGCCACCAGTTCAAGGCATCGAAGTCTTGTCCCTGTGTCGCTTCAACTTCGTGCAAGTAAAGGTCCCATTCCTTTCGGCTACTTCCACGATCAGGCAGGTCGCGATTTGACTGAACTGAGAGCTCGAAATTGAAGTTTGGAACCTTAGGAATCTCACCACATATTGTAACAGTGCGGACAACTGACGTCTTATCTGGGTGCACGCCTACAGACTCCTGGTATTTCATATACTGTTCAATAATGACCTTCGTCCGTTCGTAATAATGCTCGGCGTCTAAGCTGGTCATGAAGTTCCGAAAACTATCGATTCTCATTGTGGGGTTGAGCATCACAGCCACGAAATACATATCGTTGTTTTTGAAAAGCTGGAAATAGTTGGCAAACTCGCTCAAACTTTGATGAACTGCATTCAGAACTTCGAGCTTGATGGTATCTGGAAGTTCTTTGTTTCCGTTGATGAAAGAGAAGTCAAAGGACTCGCCGGGCGTTTGTACTATTTTACCGAACACGGCCGAGTGACATGCGTCGTAGTAATGTTTCAGCGTAAAGTACAATGTAGCGGCATTTGAAAGCCTATTAAAGTCATCCTTTTGAATCAACTTGTCCAAATGTTGAAATATAGAACAACACGCAACAAAATATTCCAGACACTGATAAGATTCATCAATCGTTTGAGAGCACTCTTCAATCTCCCTAAATTCTTCCGCAGCTTCAATAAATTTTGCGCTTTTGGTCCAGTTGATAAACTGATCATGGTAAGTCAGATAGACAAAGGCCTGTTGCCATATGCACATGGCAGTCATGTTGGAACCAGTGGGTACTGGAAAAATTCCTCGATTAACCAAAGATTCTTTCACCGTCTCTGACTCATTGATAAGCTCTCCCAATTTGCCGAGACGCTCAAATGCTTTCTTCATTTTGCCATTCTTAACAAGCTCGCTGGTTATGAGCGCAAGAAGCGTTTCCAACATTTCACTAGCACATCTTATTGAGCCTAGATCATTGACTTCCCCACCCAATTTGTGACCAATGTTGACGGGGAAACGCTCAGCTAATGTCTGCCACGCTAAATCATTTGTGAGAAGTAAGACTTTGCGTGAGATATCAAAACGGCCCAGAATATTGGTGAATTCACTGTCAAGACTAGCGTGGCCCTTTTCTATCGCGTCTAATGAGATAAAATCCAGTAAGTGTGTTTCCTTAACAGTGCTGCTGCTGCCCCGCGAATTCCGCGTATCTCCCACAGGATAAAAGGGGAATTTATTTTTCAGTAGACCTGGAATAAACGATGCTGTTACAGTCAAGAAAGCTTCTCCAGTCTTGGCTCGATGAACGCAAGGCACTAGATTGATGTAATCAGTTGACTGCATTCTGTCAATCAGCTCATTGTCAAAGCTCTGAAGATACATTGAGATCTTCTCTAAGGAAATGGAAGACCTCGGCTTCGCTAAAGTACCAATTGTGTTTTTGGTGAATCTTTTCCATGCTTTAGTTGACGTTATCGACAGAGGAAGCTGTTTTTCGATCAAGAGATCGATTTCGAAAAATTCCTCAGGGCGTTCTGTAGAAGCAGCGACGATGAAGCTCGGTAAACGCGGTTTTTGGATTGCCAAAGATCTGCAATTTGACGAGTCGACATTTCTGCTGCGGTCTCGTCCTGGAATAAAGAGGTGGGGATGGATGTTTTTGATATGCTTGGATAGATTCCCAGTAGACTTTCTCTCCTTGAAGCCTTTACCACAGTGCACACAAGTGGCAAGTTTTACGCCGCTAGAGTATGTCACATGAAAATGCTTACGCAGGCTAGACCGATGCATCCAACCTGTTGCTGGCGGCTCCACGAGGGTTGATTCACCTAAGTGAAGAATTTCGTGATCAGCAAGCTCAAACGCGGGCTCCTTCTCAGATAATACTGTCTTTGCTTCAACAATTCGCTGCTCCATTGTGTTGATGTTTGGATGTCCTGGTGGTTTGTAGTAGTATATGTTTGTTCCTAGGATTTAGCCGCCGTCCTTATCACGCGAGAGGGTCCTTGAAAATGAACATAGCTGATCATAGATTACGAAAGTGGGTCCTTGAAAGTGGGTCCTTTAATGGGTCTGTACGTATATAGTGATGTAACATGTAAGGGTCCTTACGACTGGGTTTTGACTTTATTTTGGGTATAAGACTGCGGAACTGCGAGTAAGTGGTCAATTCACGGAGTATCGTAGTGTTCCAAATTCTTGATGTACCCTCTTCGACCTCGTTACAGGTGTTGTCCGTTAAATTGTCGTAAATGCGAATTCTAAAACGCCACGACAGAGTCGAGGGTTATTAAAATATTTGAGTAATGCTTGTTTTTCGTTTAAACTATTCGCAGTCAATCAGATTAGATCTTAAGTTCTCAGAAACCCTCAGTGTAGCAGAGAATGTCGTAGCAGAGCTCAAATCGGTGTCTCATATCTCTATTCCATTGTCACTAAATATCGAATCTTCAATTATACCAAAAAAATAAAATAAAATGAAACGGACAGGAATTGAACCTGCAACCCTTCGATTGCAATTGATTCCTAATTAACCAGGATTTAACTGGAGTCGAAAGCTCTACCATTGAGCCACCGCTTCATTCTCGTTGCAAATGATGGATACTGCGTGCACTAAGCCTGTGCAAGAGATGTGTGGAAAGACAGATTCAGCTTAGTGAGCACAAAGCTTGACGGAGTGTACTATTCACCATGTAGAAGACTGGAGTTTTGTTTCGCGCATCCCAGCAAAAACTCACCATTAGTGGCTGGTTTCTGGGCAAAAACCTCCCAATAAAATTGTCATTCAGATGTTGCATAATAATTGGAATGAAGCCTCGATAAAACACCCAAAAAGAAGCTCAATTATAGTTCTTGTGCTATGAAAGTGTCGGGAAGCACTAGATAGGACACACCGAGGGGCTGTGAACTTTACCTTGAGCCTGATGATCATCAAGCGTGTATGTACAATTCACATCACTTCTCACGTCAAACATTGACATATAATATAGCCATCCTTTCTTACAAGAAGTGCGCACCACAATTGACCAATACCGAGCCGATGTCCAAAGTCCAGCCCCTATATGGCGGTGCAATCTCGTGTGTGATCCCAGAGGGCTTTTTAGATGCCTCAATTTTACGGGAAGTGCCCGATACTCAGGAAGTTTTCGTCAACTCTCGAGACCCAAATGAACTCCACAAATACACCGACGGTTTAGGGCTCGAAGAAAGCATAATCGTGGACCTTTTGCAACGCGTGGACGCTGACAGCGACCGGGACGCGCTAGAACTGCATTTGCAGGAAATTACAGGCCTCAATGGCAGCAACGAATGGACCGTGGTAAAACTGGACGTTGCAAAACAGCCTGCCCATTACCAAACATGCGTGGCCGTCGAAACTGCGTACAAATGGGGCAAACAAGACGAGAAGGAAACACTTGTGCTGTGTTTGGCCCTGTTGCGGCTCGAAGATGTGCAAACAGATGTAATTTTGAGCGTTAATTTGCCGATTTCGAAAGAACCAACGCTCAAGGAACTACAAAATTGGACCCGGGAACCGTCTCAACCACCACCAGACCAGGTCCAGTCCGCCTATACCCTACTACAGACCATGGCTTCCAACTTTAAGGTTCTTGATCAAAGTCTTTTCGTGTAAAGAGACCGGTGATCTTCAAAATCATCAAAATTTTGGTTTGGCTGTCGATCAAGTTAATCTTTCTGGAATTCCAAGTCAAGTTCTGAAACCTTGCTAGTTTAACAAGAACCATAGTGGGAGCCCATTGTACAGCTTTAGTGGGGTTGGGAAGTCAACAAAAGGGTACCAGTGTTACTCAGGGATTCAAAACTTGCTGTCACCAAAAAGCCTGCGACTTTTTTGATCGGTCTAGGCAATTTAATTGGGTTAGTTATCAGGATGGTGAAAGCTCGCAGACCCGCCTGGATAAGGTATATCTACATAATAATCCCATTGGGCATCGCCAGTTTGTGGCTATGGAGGTTTCTGAACACTGCAGAGGCCACAGACTTGCAGGCGATACTGCAGAATCTGCCCAAAGAGATCACACAGAGCATAGATAGCGCGTCGCAGCAGAAACAGGACGCATCAATGGCGGAGATGTTTGAAAAGCTTTCCGCAGAACTGCTCAAGAAACAAGACGAGCAGCTTCGGAAGCTCGAGAAAGATCGCAGATTGCTGGAAAAACGCATCCAAGATCTCAGACAGCCATCACCACATACCACGTTGCGTGAGAAACTCGCGCACGTGTTTGAGTACCGTCCCTCGCACCGGTTCCCAGCATACGTGTGGCAGACGTGGCCATACTCAGACATGGACAACCGCATGGACCCCACGTTACAGAGCTATGAGCGGCATTGGGGCGATAAAAACCCGGGTTTCGTGCACGAGATCATTAACGACGACACTGCGTCTGCCTTGATTCACTTCATGTATTCGTCCATTCCAGAGGTGGTGGATGCCTATGATATTATGCCCACTGCCAATTTGAAAGCAGATTTCTTCAAATATCTGATTCTCTTGGCTCGCGGTGGTGTTTACGCCGACATCGATACCGATGCTTTGCAGCCCGTTCCAAACTGGATCCCCGAGAACGTGTCGCCTCGCGAGATTGGACTTATTATTGGTATAGAGAACGATGCTTTTAATCCCGATTGGAGAAGTAATTACGTCAGAAGGTTGCAGTTTTGCAATTGGATCATTCAGGCCAAACCGGGCCACCCTGTGGTGCGTGAAGTCGTGGCTCGTATTACAGAGGCTACTCTGCAACGTCGCTCAGAGGGAGAGTTGCGTATGAACCTCAGAAATGACCTCAACATAATGAGCTGGACCGGATCTGGGATCTGGACCGATGTCGTTTTCACCTACATGAACGATTACGTGCAGAGTGGGATTCTGAGCAAAATAACATGGAAAGAGTTTCACAAGCTAGAAGTCCCCAAACTTGTTGGCGACGTGCTCGTTTTCCCTCAAAGCTCTTTCAACGCCCCAGGAAAGGACTCCAAGGATCAAGATAAAGATATGGAGAGCAATAAAGCTTTGCACTTCGCCACGCATTCGGGACTTAAGAGCTGGAAAGGAGCTCCTAATATTGCCGACGAAAAATAGATGGCTAATACGCTGAAAACTTCCGTTGCAGGTCAAGCTTGAAAGATGTATACGAGTGTAACTGTTTTAATTCGATAATTTTTACTAAAGACCAATCAGCAAAGGCGCCCAAGCTCTACTAAAAACTGGGCTGTTAAAAGACTTTCCTCGTCATTCAAACGAAGTCTGTTGTCCCTATCTGGTTACTCATCATTTTGGTCAAAGCTTTAAAGCTTCAAGTCGTCTACGCTTATTGGCAGTCCTTTACAATTGTAAGGTATGCTAAATCCACCTGGATCTATTCAATAGTCAAGATTTACTGTAGTTGGTGATGCCAAGTCGAATGTCGATGAGAAGGTTAATTTTGACAACTGTAGTCTTTTTTTTATAGTCGCTAAATTTTGGTCCGTACAATGATACATTGACAATCCTACGACTCATCCCATCGAAGAAAGCTAGGGCTTGAGCAAATGCTAAGGTGAATAAAGAATGCTCAAATGTTGCCTTACTCTCCAATTGAAGTTTGTCCACTTAGTACATAAAAATTATGAATTTTGTCTCAATGCTGTTCGTTCGCTTTACTCGAGCCCCTCCGATTCCGCTCTTTGTTTGGCTTCTCGTTCAATTCTCTCTTCTATGTCCCTAAGTTCTTGTTCCCTTTGTAACAGCTCTTGTCTCTTCATGAGCAGTTCTTGTTGAACACGCTCTTCGAACGCTTTCAATCTTTCTTCTTCCAGTCTTATTTGCTCCTCACGCGCGAGATACGTGTCTTGGCCCCCAACAGGTTGCTTCAAAGACGAGTTGAGAGAGTCGTGCTCCGCAGCCTGGAACGAAGACTTTCCCGAGGCGACAGGAGACGTAGGACCGGTCCCGCTTGACGCGAAGTGGGCGCCTTGTGAGCTGGGAGCCGAGGTCTCGCCCGAGAGTGCTTCGGTTCTGTAACGCTCGTACAGGATTTCGTGAGTGTAATCCTTCAAGTCATGCAAGTGCGAGATCAGGAGCGTGTTTCTGAGTTGTACAAAGTCGGAAATAGTAGAGTCCTCCACATCCAGCGTGCCCCATGGGTACTGACGGCCGCGAATGAGAGTGCCATCGCCCAGATCGTACACCTCGTTGGACCCGACGATCGAGAAGGGCATGAGAGAGCGCAAATGCATGTTGGTTTCGTAATCTTCGTCAGAAATGTCTGATTCTTCAAAGGGGAAGTTGTAGATTGGTAGATGGTAGTAGTCGATGTCCTCCATGACTAGTTTCTTATTGAGTTTGAGTTCTGCTGGGTTCAAAGAATCCGCTTTGCTGATCACCGGGATCACGTTTACCAGAGGAGCCAGCGTCCTCATGAACTCCACATCCGTTTCTTTCAACCCATGGCCTGTCGGATTAATCAAATACAGACAGCAGTGCACTCTGCCATCCTTGAAGCGTGGATTTCTCCGCACCCGGCTTTCTTCCAGCAAGATCTCGTCATACTGGTGTCTTATATAGTCTGAGATCACATTGAAGCTCTGGGAATTGTCCAACGACCCTCCAAACCCTGGTGTGTCTATGATGTTCAACTGAATTTTGACGCCTTCGTCGTCCTCAAGTTCCACGGTTTCTTCCCTTAGCTGCACTTCCACCTGTGTAGATACGTCTGTGGGTAACATCACCGTCGTGGAGACGTCCACAACTTGCTGGCCGCACAACGTGTTCACAAATGTTGATCTGCCACATCCGGATTCTCCCACGACCATCAACGTGAAATTGATACCTCTTTTCAGGTTTTTCCGCTTTCTCAAAGCAGCAGATGCTTCTATGATGCTAGCCATGGTCAATTGGGCTTAAATCTGGCTTGTTATACTGGTCGAATCGTAGTTGAAGTGTGTTGTTTTCAACTCAGTCTCGAAATTTTTTTAAATTCTTAGCTATAACAGAGGAACGTCTCGAGAAATTGGGAAGCGGCGATTGTTAAGAGAGGAGAATGAGGTTGATGGCAGTTATAAATTATGGTGGAGAATTTGATTAACGTATTGGCTTAATTTCCTCTATTTTGGTGAAATTTTGACGAGATTTGGATCAAAACTGATCATGATATGTCGTATTTAATTGAAGCATACCATTCTGTGTGTAAGTGTCTACTGATAAAGGTTCGAGGCCCATTGATGGCTTTTATTAAGAGTTATGGGCATTTTAGTTGGCGGGAAACGCTTGTATCATGACGAATTCAATTCAGCATTTGAGTGTAACTTTATGAACCTAAGCATGTAACGCTGAGTGTCAGTAATGCACTGCTCATGTTTTAAATCTTTTGAATGCCCAAATTCAAGCTGTTTAAGCTGCCCTATCGTATCATTATTCGCACCTGCCCTGCAGCCCTCGGTGCCAATGACACAAGTCAACCTGATACAAATTTCAATGAAAATACTGAGATTTTTGACGATGCAAGATCGAATTACGCTTCTAAAATCCCGATAATTCAAACGAGTAGCTCCCACGCCAATTGATGCCCCACTTGTCCTTACCAGTAGCAGTTACATCACTTTATTCAACGTTATACTGATTCAAATCACTTTTTTCCAGGTTGGCGAGCCATGGTGATCAATAATAGCTGAAAAATTTTGGCATCGCCATGAACTGACTCATCAAGAACCGGAAGATAAAAGCCATTGACAATCGATCCCAGCGCTTTTTTCTCGATCTCGTAATTTGGTAACTGATTAGCCAAATTTGTCGTCTTCAAAAACATTTTAAATTGTCAAATATGCGTGTGTCTACGAAGAGAAAGGTGGTTTTAATCGACAACTACGATTCGTTCACTTGGAACATTTATGAGTATCTGTGTCGAGAGGGAGCAGATGTTCAGGTATTCCGTAATGACAAAATTACCTTGGAGGAAGTTATAGCTTTGGAGCCCGAGATTTTACTTATTTCCCCAGGACCAGGACATCCAAAAACTGATTCCGGTGTTTCCAGAGAATGTATACGACACTTTGCCGGCAAAATCCCAGTCACCGGCGTGTGCATGGGCCAGCAATGCATGTTCGAAGTTTTTGGCGGCAACGTTGCCTACGCAGGTGAAATTGTGCACGGTAAGACGTCTCAAATCGAGCACGACAATAAAGGAATTTTCAAAAACGTGCCTCAGGGCGTTTCCTTGACCCGGTACCATTCCTTGGCTGGTGAACAGTCTACCCTTCCAGACGTTTTGGAAGTTACCGCAAGAACCGAGTCCGGTGTCATTATGGGTGTCAGACACAAGAAATACACTGTCGAAGGTGTGCAATTCCATCCAGAATCCATTCTCTCGGAATCCGGTCGCACTATGTTCAGAAACATCCTCAGCATCCAAGGTGGGACTTGGGAAGAGCACGATAAGCTATCAAAAGCAAAAGTGGACAAGGGCACTTCTATTTTGGACAAAATCTACGCACAAAGGCAAGAAGACGTTTCTGAATTGTCTTCCACTCCAGGCTTCACACTCCGTGACTTACAGCATAATTTTGACCTTGGTCTCGCTCCATCCGTTTCCAACTTTCACGACAGACTTCTTTCCGGATCCCACAACGCTGCGGTAATAGCTGAAATAAAAAGAGCCTCTCCTTCAAAGGGAGATATCGATGTTGGCGCCATTGCTGCAGAGCAAGGTGTCAAATATGCAAGGGCTGGCGCTGCTGCAATTTCCGTTCTCACAGAGCCTCATTGGTTCAAAGGAAGCATTCAAGACCTGATGAATGTAAGAAAGGCTTTGGACAACGAGTATAAAGACAATTCGGCTAACAGGCCTTGTGTGCTCAGAAAAGAGTTCATTTTCAGCAAATATCAAATTCTAGAGGCTCGTTTGGCGGGTGCAGACACGGTCTTACTTATTGTTAAAATGCTGTCACAGTCTCTACTCCGCGAACTGTACGATTACTCCAGGAACGAAATGGGGATGGAGCCACTAGTCGAAGTTAGCTCAAAAGACGAAATGGAACGTGCTCTAGATCTTGGTGCAAAAATCATTGGTGTCAATAACAGAGACCTCCATTCTTTCAACGTGGATCTTAACACAACAAGTTCATTGGCCGCTTCCGTACCCACTGGAACAGTATTGCTTGCCCTCTCGGGCATAACATGTGGAGCTGACGCGAAAAATTATAAAAGTGAAGGTGTTCGTGGACTTCTGGTTGGTGAGGCCCTCATGAGAGCGTCCAATGTCGAGACTTTGATGAAAGAGCTTTTAGCTTGATGAGTTTGTACGTAGTACTTAAAAGTTTAGAAACTAATCCTAGATCAGTCCTTTTTAGAAGTTTCAGGTCTTGAAAACTCGGAGCTTTGAACGTACTTGATCCCTTTAAAAGCTCGCTCCTTATTGTGGGTTTGAACCGCGACCAGGAATCCTAGGTCACTGAACCTAGGCCAGTTGACAAATTGCTCACCATTTCTGAAAATGAATCTCAAAGAAAGTCCCACAATAGCACCAGACAAAAACAGGAAGGACAGGTTTTTGAAGCTAGTAAAATGATTTTTGGGGAAAAAAATGGTGGCTGCAATTACAGTCAATGCGGCGCAGATAACGGTGGGTATTATTTGAATTGGGAATGGTCTTCTATCGGCAAATGGGGACTGGTATCCAAGATCTGAAGGCGAAAAATTGCCCAAAAATAAGTCAAAGCTATCCTGTCGAGGACCATCGGTGAGATTATTTTGGTAATAGCGAGACACTGAGTTCAAAAAGTCATTGAAAGCACCAGAGCGGGTACGCTTACCAGTTCTTGTGAAGTCTGTCTTTAACGCGCCAGTCCCGGAATACGCAAAACTGACCATATCCGCGTTATCGGCCCAAAAGCTCTGAAACTGTACTAGAAGTTTCAGGTCTTGTTCCCATAGCTGTTCAGGAGAAAGAACGTTCGCAGTAACAAACTCTTGCTGCAAAACCCAATGAGCGAGCACAGATTGGACAACATTTGTTCTATCTAGACAGTCCATGCAGTTGGTGCGGACAACCGATTTCTGTTCTCTCAAAACCTCAATTGTACTACCATTCATTGAAACCGTCTTTCGGAACACGTCCCTTGGGTCAAGGCCCAATTTTTGTAAGTGATCAATCAACAGCTTGACTCTATGCCATTTCATTTTCCGACACTCATGGTGGAAATCAAAATACACATAGTGGATCTTGGGGTCGTTTAGACCACTAACAGCAGATTCGTAAGCATTTTTGACCGGCAGCTCGTGTCCCTGTTGATTGACCAAATTTACAAGGTAGTTCTCACCGTAAAGATGTTTCTGCTGCTCGAAATGCCGGGCAGTGGCGTCCAGAGAGGTGGTTTGGCCCAAGACAAGGTTGGGCTTGTATTTGAGGTTGTTGATCTCGCCCCAGTAAACCGGAACAGAGCCTCGCGTTTGCAGAAACGCGAAAAAGTCCCAACGGTCCGACTGGCCGCCGGATTTGACCACCAGAAATTGTTCTGTCTCGTTGAAATTTGCAACATTGCCATCTGCGTCAACTCCACGGCGGAAGTACCGGGTTCCAGCCCGAAATCTGCTTCTTCTAGTCACAAGACCGATCGTGATTGGAGTGTTGTGAATGTTCGAATCGATGAAATGGGCATACCCGTAAATCATGGGCTGTATAAAGCGAGCGGCTCTTTGGTCTGTACCGGCCAGTTTTTGCAGCGATTGTGTGGCAAAATGGTTCCAGAAGAAACGAGTGTCTGCCTTATTCCACGAGTAGGTGCCCAGTTTTTCGTTCCGTTGCGCGGAGTTCGTCAAATCGTACGTGTAAGAGAAGAAAAGGGTCGAGTTCGACAATTGCAGCTCCAAAAGTGCCAAATACTGCTGTTCATCTTTATCTTTTTTGCTCAAATTGTTGAGTGCTACGACTGCGTGTTCCACGACTTTGAACACTCTGTGGCCGGCCAACGAGCCGTATTCTTCAACCCTGCGAGCAAGGATGGCATAAGCGTTATTCTTAAGCTTAATGCACCCGATCAGGCCTGCTATTTTGGAAATTTGGCCTGAAGAAGGAAACGAGTCTAGCGATTCGATGCTGACGTCCTGGTCGGTGGGACCAAGTGCAAGAACCGGGTCTTTTTCACCGGAAGAGGACGCTAGTTTTAATACTAGTCGATTGTTGACTTGAGCGTACAACAGGGGCCCAGACATGATGTAGAAGATGGCTTGATGTGCGGAAAGTTGTTCGAAGTTTACTTACTTAGAGTATATATATCTATACATGGACAGTGGTTTAAAGGTCCATTTTCCCTATCTTTTTGAGCAGAGAAAAATGATGAAATCTTATCACGTGGGTGTAGCTTCTTTTTCTCGAACAGATCGCGTGATTATCGCGTGACAGAAGTAGTACGCTTATGTAAGTGAAGTAGCACGTGCACAGCGTACTGATTATATAACTAAATAAAAGCACGTGATTTCCGTGTTTAGTTAATCTCATTTTGTTTCACGTGATCTGTTTCGTGCCTTTATGCTTGCTTGCTTGCTTGCTCATCTAATCTATAAATCAGGACCTGAGTACGAGTGCCCTTGGCCAATTGGCTCATGGCTACAGTTCTATGCTTCAGTAAATTCAGCAAAATCTAGTGGTGCGAGCTGATACTTGCATAATTGAGGCAAGATATTCTTTTTCAATTATATATCTTTTTCTCACTTGAGTCGAGTCCGAATGACTAGAGTCCACTCCAGAACCCGTTTACTGACATCTCATAAATAATACCGGGCCTAGAAATCAAGTTAACGCCAATAAAGTCGTGTTCCGCTGGATACTTGCCTTGTACCACACGTCTAAGTCTTGTGACGATAGTTCGAAAATGTACTCGCCATGGTACTCGTCACTAACAACGGATCGTTTGGGATGTCACTCGTACTCATATATGAAAGCCAGTATAAGCTCTCACTAAAAACATTTGGCCAGCTAGCTGAGACGGGGTGTGTCATCGGCACTAGAAGATGGTTGCACAATTGAACTAACGGAAGCCCGAAATAACGCAAGAAACGTCTTGAGAACTCATATCGCCCCACACGACATTAAAAACCGCATCTGTATTAGTGCGGCAACAGCTGGCAAGAGTCGGGCAGGCTGATCCTTTGATTCACGCTGCAAACACGAGTGACTCGTGTGTATTTCAAAATCTTTTCCACTTGTTTCCCGGTTGTTTCCAGTCTGCTGAGTTTCCAGAATTGAAAAGTGAACACTTGCTTGACAAAGCAGCTGCGCTCGCTACGCAACTACGTACTCAAGCAAACAAGATATTTCAAGCAGGTTCAAACGAACAGCGAGGACGTAGTCGGAGCTTGAATCTTAGCCAACATACAGGAATATCACATATCTTTCTAATTAAATTGTTAACGCAGAGATGTTTATTTACCACACCGCTGGAATACATGTTAGTAAATCACAGAATCCAGAGACCTTAAATAGCTGCAAAAACGACAGCCGATTATCTCAATTCCAGCGCGCGGTGACTTTACAATCAGAAGATGCAATATAGAGATATAATAAGTACTTTCAGTAGGCACTTTCAGAAATTACTTTGACACGAAATGTCAGAAAACATCATATTCTTCTCCGCTTGGCACTCAAAGTCCTTCCACATTGTAAAATGGCACTAGCAGTCGTAGTAAATCCTTGTGCGTGCGCCATTCGAGCAGTTCAGCTCATCAATCTATCGCACGCAGAGACAATCAATATCACTCTGTACTATAATGTCGTCGTTCCCAATTGCAATGATCGAAGACACATTTCAAACTTTCTACTCCCAAACCTACCAATCCAAACACCCTCACCAATCCAAACACCCTCACCAATCATCCATTTCCCAGCATCAATTCCATGAGTACTAGTGGGTTTAAACTTAGTGCTGTTCTTTCCGGCCACGAACAAGATGTCAAGGCCGTAGTGGCCATCGACACCGAGAACATTTCAAGTTGTTCTCGAGACGGTACCGTTAGGGTCTGGAAAAAAGGATTCGAGGGCATTTGGCAAGGCAACATTGCGTACCAATCGGAAAAATTCGTCAACAGTCTTTGTTTTGATATCTATAGCCAACTTTTGTTCTGCGGAGGTCAAGACACGCTGATCAACAGCGTTGAAACCAGATTTGACGGTCTGAGCGCCGAATCCAAATACGTGCTTGTGGGCCACCAGAGTAATGTGTGCGTTCTGAATAGCTCACAGGGCTACGTCTTGAGCGGTAGTTGGGACTCCACAGCTCGCGTATGGTTTGAAGGTGCCATCAAGCACGGGCTGATAGGGCATCAAGCCTCTGTTTGGGACGTTAAAATGCTGCCGCAAGTGGGCACATATCTGACTGCGTCAGCAGATAGGTCAATTAAGCTGTGGAGCGGCGAGAAAGTGGTCAAAAGCTTCGACAATATTCACAGTGATGTGGTTAGGTACCTAGATATCAACTCCACCGGCGATCAATTTGTCAGTTGTTCTAACGACGGGACCGTGAAGATAAATGATATGGAAGGTCGCACACTTCAAACTCTGACGGGACACGAGAGTTTTGTGTATTGCGTCAAATACATGGCAAACGGTGATATAGTGAGCTGCGGTGAGGACCGATCTGTGCGGGTCTGGGGCCCAGATGGAACTGTCAAGCAAGTCATACGCATCCCAGCCGTTTCTGTCTGGACGCTGGATATCATGGAAAATGGTGACATCGTGGTAGGGAGCAGTGACAGCATTATTCGCATTTTCACCCGCGACCCCAGTCGAGTGGCATGCCAGAAAGAGCTGGAGCAATTCGCTGAAGAAGTAGAGAAAACTGCGATCAATTCTCAGACTTCGGGATTTGATGAATCAAACTTGTCGTCCGCTGATATTTTGAAAACTGCTGGCAAGGAAGGGCAAATAGTCGTAGTCAAGAGCCCCTCGGGCGTAAAAGAGGCGCACCAGTTCTCTCAGGGCAAATGGACAAAAGTCGGGGACGTGGTGGGCTCGACTGGAAATGACCAGAAAAAAGAATACGATGGGAAGATGTACGACTACGTGTTCGACGTCGATGTCCAGGAAGGCGCCCCTCCCTTGAAACTGCCCTTCAACGCAAATGACAATCCTTACCAGGCCGCAGACGATTTTCTGGCAAAATATGAGCTACCTGCTAGCTACAGAGAAGACGTTGTGCGATTTTTGATCACCAACACCGGCGGCACTGAGCTTCAACGGGGCGACGTTGCTACTGCCCCACAATCCACCGACATACCTGAAAAGGAATTTGCGCCAGTCGAGACTAACATGGCGATGCTTCCAGTGACGACTTACCTAGAAATAAGCACCTGCGATCCGGATGCCATTTTCAGTGCCATCGCGAAGCTGAACGAAAAAGAGAAGACTTTTGATGACGAGGATCTGGCCGCTCTTGGTGCCGGTCTGCACAACATAGCAGAGAATTCGGACCTACTATTCGCACATGCCTCGATGATACGCTTTTCGTGGCAAAACAAAATTCCAGCTTATGACATTATGCGTTTGATAGTAACACACCTACCTGAGGCTGACGCGATAAGCGAATTCGTGGAGGAAGGTCTGGGCTGTTCTAACTTACAGCTGGAATTGCTTACCATCAGAGGCTTGGCCAACTGCTTCCAGAACAAAAAATGGGGCAAGGAGCTAATGTCTAAAAGCGCCGTGTACGACTCTATTTTCCAAACAATAGATGCAGACCGTCAACAAACCGCGAAAACCGGCAATTTGGCCATTGCCATTGCTACATTGATTTTCAATTACACTGTCATGATACTTCGAGACCAAAACCTGGATCTTTTACCCACCATAGCCGATGCATTAAACAATAAATACGGGCCCTCTACCATAATCCAGAATTCGGAGGAAGCCGCGTACAGGGCACTCGTCGCATATGGGAACTTGGCAACAATTGAGTCCACACTCTTGCAATTCGCTCCATCGGTTACATGGGTTAAATCAGTTAAAAACAACTACGGACATCTGGCTAGGTTTGATCAAGTGTTCAAAGATCTAAACTTCTCTTGAATACAAGAAGTCATCCGTCAATTTTTTGTTGAAGCCTTTCCCTTTATAATTTGAAAGTTCTTGAATATTGATTTATATATATACTGTGTAAAAATTCCATCAAAGTTGACTTAACTTAAACAACGGCAAGACCAAGAATCAAGATATCTACCATGTCAATTGATGACGACTTGGACAGTATAATTGGCGAAAGCGTACGTTTTAGCATATATTTAGTTGTCATTGAGAAGATGGGGCAATAGCTTATGGTTTGTCTCAAAGATAGGAATTATATACATTTCATTCTCAGAACTAGCTGAAGTCGAACTCTTTGAATGTGACACATCCTGTTTCAATACTAACGTTTATTCATCTTCTTCTCTGCACAGAAGCCCTCCAAAGGTGTTACAGTATGTCGTTAAGTCGAATCGACAGCTACCAATAAGTATATATTAACAACGAGATGAGAAATATCGTCGTCGTGATTTGAGAAATGGACTGGCTTCCCGGATCGGAGGTGGGTCTAATGATTCCAGGGAATTTTCAAGACGAGACTTTGATCCGGAATCTTATCCAAGGTCTGATCGTTTGTACAACGACGAGGGAATAAGAAACCCTACAGCAGCGCCCAAAAAGAGAGTTCGTATCATTAAAATTCCACTGGATGTCTCCGACTTTGTCATTGAAGACATGGTAAAAGAAATAGCCACACCTGTATATGCCAACTTTTACGACCATGCTGATAGCAGGACAGGGGTTTTTGAGTTCGAAAAACCAACCCAGTTGGAACAAGTGGCTGCAGCCTTCACGGACAGGGAAGTGAACGGCTCGAAACTTTCAGCGGATATTTATGAGCTCAAGAGTCGCCAAAACCGGCGCACGCAGAAAAAAGGCCATCATGGGGCAAGGCGTGGACAGCGTGGGGGCCGTAAGGAATCTCCCGTCAAGCCAAGTGCCGATCAACTAGACCAGGAACTGGAGGCCTACATGAAAGACTAACTACATAATTTATAGGCAGGAATTTCAAAAATTTAACAAGAGTTGTATGTTCATGACATTATTCGAATATATTCATCTTATCTATACTTAGTTGGTGTACAGGGGTTCATCACATAATTTAGAGTACACGATTTTTCATCCGGAGACGGAGAGCCGTCTCAAAAGGCAACCATTTTTTCAGTACAATTATTTGGCGCTAGCGATTTCAATAGCTGGGGCGCAACCTAGCGACTTCTTCAAAGAGCCGTAGATACCGAATTGCAAAGAAGTCAAGGTACCAACCATGACCAAACGGGTTGGTAGACCGGCGAAAGAACCAACGAAACCTAGTTCTTTGGCTAGTTGGCCCAACAAACCGATGGTGGATTGACCTGGAGCCTTCTTGGTCTTGTTGACCTTGGACAACAAAGTGTCGGCAGGTTGAGACACGACAGCAGCGGCCAAACCGGCGGTCAAACCAGAGAGCAAGTTCAAACCGGTGGTGGTGGAAGTGCTCAAAGAGTCCTTAGGACCGGCCATGCCGAAGTAGACCTCGGCAGCACGTTCAAAGACCAAGAACTTGGCAATGTTGTATGGGATTTGCTTGAACAAGATTGGGGTGAAACCGTTGTAAAAGGAGCCTAGACCTTCTTCCTTCATGATTCTGGAGAAACCGCCAACTAGACCGTTGGAGAAGGTTGGCTGGGACACCAATCTGATTCTGGTGGCTTCCAAAGGACACAACGCAATGTCGGCGAAAAACTCAGCAATGGCGGCAGAACCGATGTAGATGGAGTTCTTGTAGTTGACGGCCTGATCGTAGCCCAAGGTGTCGATGAAAAGCTTCTTGAACACTTCGTAACCACCGAACTTGAAAGAACCTTGCAGAGAGTAACCCAACAAAGTAGGTCCGAAACCGGTCAAAAGAGCGCCAGCGCCTTCGGCAGACACAATCTGCTTGAAAGAGCTGATCATACCCTTGTTGTAAACAGTTGGTTCCAGTTGGATTCTGGTCTTGACCACATCGATGGGCACCATGGCGGAGTGGGTAACACCGCAACCGATGGCACCGGCCAACGCAAACTTGGCGTAATCGGAAATAGAGTATTGAGGAATCACTGCAGACATCTCACTTGTGTATAGCGTGTAGTTCGCTTTTTATATCAGCCCTGGCAGAATGAAGAACGGTTGATGAAAGTTCTAAGTTCGCGATCCAGTTTTTGAAGAGTTTATATACTGACGGTTGTCGAAGTCGACATCAATTTATCGGGTCGACGAAAGAAGGGAAATGAGGCCGTATATAGTTACTGGAAAGATTTTTTCGTTGCGAGATCGCTTTGTACTAAGCTTATTGGGTAATTCTCGATTCTGATTGGCTGAGCCGGGGGTTGTTGAGTTGGTGAAGAGCCAGGCTGAAGCGAGTGAGTAGGAATAAGGGGGAGTGTAGCTCAGTGTTGTCAGGTAAGGAAAGATATTGTGGTTGCAGAAAAGCTGGTTTGGTGCTCATTTTTAAATATAAAACATTGTGTCACTATGTACGTAGTTCTCTCATTCGAAGTCTTTAGAAAGCGCCAGTCAGTCATGTAGCGATTATTTGACAGGCTCCTTCTTCCCTGACTGCTTGATGTTTTTACTGCAGGGCACTTGTTTCTTACGGGTGAAGTTGGAACTTCAGTGTGACAGCTTAGTACAAAGTGATGTATCCATACGCTCGTGATTGCATTCTTACTTGCAATCGTGAGAAGACTTATTAGTTCAAAGACCATTATGAGTGTATGTGAGACTGCTGGGCGTCGAGTCCCTGGCTTTTGGTCAGTTTCGTAAACATCACGATCACTTAATGTCACGTCACGTGATATAAAGACAGATGACAGGCCGGTATAAAGTGATGAGCGAGCTCGCGGAACCAATGTATACACTCGACCCTGTGCTACAAAATGGTCTTGACGTCGTCGCCAGAGCCTTAGTCATGCCGTTGAGTTTTTGGTGAGTTCCTGTACGAAAACCAACGGTATTTGCAACAAAGTTTACTTAATTTCGAAGCTTCACACCAGAAACGATGTTCTTCTGCTATAGGCGTAGGTTCGCGACGGTATCAACTCATGGATCAATCTTCGACCATTATCATGACAAATTTCACAAGTGATTGGAGTTTCCCATCTTTTTACTGTCTGTCAACAAATACTGTGATCTGCTATGTGAATGTGGAAACATGGCATCGGCATGGGAAACACGTCATGGTACGGCCAAGAGTTTGTTTGCGGATCGCACATTTAATAACCAAATGGCCCTTAATTCTCTATAGTTGTTTGAAATAACTTTAGACCAGTATGCGCTTTGCTTAGTCCCGTAGATCTTGGTGTGCATCGCGTGCTTGGCTATAGTAGAAATTATTTACGTGCTTGTCCCTGTAGCCGAACGATAGCGCTGTCACGTAAAACGCAGATATTTGAACAAGATCTAAGGTTTACTTTGTCGTCTCTGGTACTTCTCCCGTTCAGATCGAAGCTCATATTTATTGTACCGCGTTGTACCGACTTCTATAATGCAAAACAGGAAGCGAAACTCGCTTTGCTCAGTCGCCCATGATCTCCTCTCATCAGCCGATTTATCATTATGTAAGCGTCAAGCCTATTAGCTATTAATGTCGTTTTGTTATTCTCACAATATTCTATGTTGTAAAATGCAGTTTAAGAAACTCAAGGAAAAGTTGTCGACACTAGTCCCCTGGATTAAGACACTGCTTAATCTTTCGAACTCTATTAAATATTCGACGGTTCGAGACCATTTGACCAAACAAGGCATCAACTACCATTCGAAGCGCAACTAAAAACAGTTCCATAGGCGTCGGCTTGATAATTCAATATGATGCTCTGTACGGCTGCGTAAAGACCCGGCCCTAAGATGTAAATACCAGTCGCAATTAAGAAGATGGCCACATAAAAATGGATTTTCTCAGTAACGCTAAGAGCGCTGTAGAATTTTGGAGTGTGGTACTTTTTCTCCTTTAGCTTGAAATACGCCATACCCCAGAAAACAAATCCAAACCAGCAGTCGAACAACGAGGACATCAAGGACAACAAGTCGGAGAAAAATGGCACAACCTCTGCAATGATGAAGGCTACAACCCAGGTCACGAGAAGTATACCTACCCATGCAACCCAGCCCACAGTGGTGTGAGAGTACAGGTGTTTAGAACGTTTGAACAGCGTGAAAAATATCAGACGACCAGAAACGTTCGAATACAAAGACCCTGCGAAGATCAGCGTGGGTACAGCAAACGAGAAGGAGATAATCTTGAATGTTCTAGTGAGAGATCCAAATGCTGGCGCAGTCATGTATTCGTTTCCCACGTAGACGTACATTATCACACCCGCCAAAGTGAAAATGATAACCTCGCACAGCGTTACAATGTACAAAACCTTTCTGAACTCAGCTGGTCTTTTCATCTCGGAAATAAATTGCGGATAAGTGATCTGGCCCACAAACGAGTATACAATGTTCAAAAACGCGCTCATTCCCTCCACAAACGTAGTACCCTTTTTAGGAAACGCCCGGAACGTTAACGGTGTGCCGTCATACCCAGCAGGATGGTCTTGCACGCCAGCAAAGATCATCGCTAAGACAACTGCGATGAACATGGTAATGGCAGAGAAATATGCGACTTTCGACAACGAAGAAAAGGTTCTGGGCACAGAAAAGACAAAAGCTATGCATGCGACGATCACACCGAAATCTACGGTACACAAGGAGTGGTTGGTGATGGTGTTCAGGTATTTGGCGCCCACAAGCACGTGCAAACCCTGGATAAGCGTATTGTTGGCCAAGAAACATGCCAAAGTGGCATACCACGCCCACCGTTTGTCCCAGAAAAGGTGTTGGCCGATGTCGCACACGCTTTTAAGATGTGGGTATTTTTCGCAGTATTCAATGATGGTGAGCCCCGTATATAGCACGGTGGACGCAACAAATAAAGTCAGAATGATACCAGGTACGATGCCCAACACAGAGTAAGACCACGGAAACGACATAATGGCCAAAACAATGTACTCTGAGAGCATCAGTCCCGTGGTGTGGTGCCATGAACAGGTTCGATATTGAATGTCATGTTCCTCTTCGTTGCCCAGCGCGCCCAGTAGGGAGTCGGACGAATCTGCAGACGCGGTTTTGACTGCCTGTGGCAAAATAATATGTTCCGACGACGTAGTTGAATCTCTTCGGTTGTTGGTACCATGGGTTTTCTTGGATTCGGACACTCTTTCGATGTCCTGAAAGCTCATTTTTTCAGGATAGTGGAATCAGCTCAAGCGCAGGGTTCGACAACTGGTAAAACGGTCAGTTCGAGATTCCAAATCGCGAAATAGTAAAATGCCAAGTATGCTCTTAAATATAATTCAAATCGGCTCAAGTTATCGTGTCCATATTGCTGTTCAACGCCTTTCAGAAGGATGGAAACTTTTCACTTGTTGCTTGCCCTTTCTTTATTTCAATACTGGTGTGGCGTGTTACATAATTCAAAGTAGTTAGTAGTGAGTCCCTGGGGAGCGCCACTGGAGACAGAGTGACGTTTGTAGTGACGGGCGACGGAGCCTCTCCGAAACTGTCCGTTGGAAGTGACGACCCATTTGCTCGTGTATGGTGAGAGAGTCGAAAAAGAGTAGAGGAGGAAATGGGTCCCGTTAGAGGTGATAATGAGCAAGACCCGCTACGGGTATTCGTGCGTAGTGATATTAATTCGGAAGGCGGACGGGGTTATTCGTGTATCACGTGACAGGTGTGAGCCCAAACACATGGCTGATACCTACTTCGATTCTGCCGTTTTAAAGCCCCCCTCCCCCGACCACAAGTTGTAGTGCCTCTCGCAACTCGCAACACTTGCACCCTTTTTATGCGATCTGCAGCGCGCGATCTCAGCCCTGGCTTCCCGCGGTGCTGCGGCACCAAAGTTTTCAGTCCAACGCCGACGCGCAAGAAACTGCAGAATGTCAGACATCCTCACCCACTCGTATGCACACACACACACACACACACACACTAAATGCCTCGTTCTGAATACTCAGAGCCTTTTGAACCGTCACTGATTAAGACGCGGTCTTCTGAAATAGTGATCGCACTGCACGGCTTTGGCACATATATGGCACTCTAAATCCGTCTCGTTTACTAGCGTCCAGGTAAACGAGAAGAGGAAAAAAATATTATGCTGGTGGACTCACACATTCACACACCAACCGTGAGCACAATTCTCAAGTGCATGTAGTCCCTTTTCGTAATAACCGTGTGAACTCGTCTTTCTATCCTTCCTGTTCGCCATGTAAAATGTGTTTTGGGTATGGTTAGTCCTGCCCGAGCGTGGGCACTCAAAATTGAATGACCAATTAGTTCCCAAGTCTTGGCAAAAACCAGAGACGATCTGATCTGCCCTGGCTTTCGCTATTCTTCTTGGCTGACCGCCAAGATGTCTTTCCGGAAGAACCTGAGGCGCCAGCGCTCTCGCCCGCCGGAACAATATGAAGGGTTGTAGGCACCGGAAAATCTGTTTCTCCAGCGGCGATAAAAAAGTCTTGGCTAAGAAAACGTCGTGGCGCTCGGAAATCCGTAACCATATCAATGGGCATATGTGCGCTCGAGAATCTTCCGAGCTTCCACAAAAACAAATATGCTCAAAGCGGCAGTGGGAAAAAAAATGGAAGCGCCAAACGAAGGTGCAGCGTAATAGCGAGCGATTAACACACGGCTAATGGCCATCTAATAAGAGCTAGCGAATAGCTGTAGTCGAATAGGTGCCAATTGCACCCTGTTTTGAATCAACGTATTCGACCCGGACGAAACCCACTGTGACGGCTCAAACGACATCATTTAGTATATGATGGCAAGCATCAGACCGTCAACCACTCTTCTATGTTGGCATTTCTGCTAGAGAAAAACCAGATCCTCAGAAAAGACTAAAGATGGGCAGCATAATCAGATTCTTGGGAAACCCGGGGTCCAGACCAAGTGTTTCGCAACGGGCGCCTATCGCAGGCAGCTTGACCGAAGTTGAAATACCCACCAAGAAGGCCGAAGATGGGGGACTAACGATTCTGGACAATAGCAGCGATGAGATCTCGGAGAGTGAAATGGGACATGTGGACGTGAGAGAGGAGGGCGCAATTTTGACAACGCATGGTTTCACAGGCCTCCAAAAGGATTTCGGCGACCGTGTCTTGGACAAACTTGTGATGTTCGCCGGCACGCAATTCATCTTCTTCATTATGTGGGCCATCATCATCGTTTGGATCGTACTGGGGATCGTCTACAAGGCTCCAGATAACTGGCAGGTGGTTATGCAGGACGGTCAATCGCTGCAGAGTTACTTCTGGGACACTCTGCTCATGAGACAGCAACTGACCAGCGCACACGACCACACCAACGTCTGCGCGGTCTTAAGATCTCGTATCCGGACTTTCAAAAAGTTCGGGCTGTCGCCTGCGGCCCAATTGGCGCGCGAAAAATCACAGGAAGATGTCCAAGCAACGTCTTACGAGGTTCAGGGCGCACTCAAAGATGGTAAGGGCGAGTTGGTCGTTGAGAGTTGGTACGACAGACTATCGACCTTGGCAAGCAAACTCATCGGATCTTTGCCAGCCATTCTCATTTTCTGGGGCGGTATCTTTGCCTGGGTTGGCTGTGGTGCTTTGCCGCTGGCGACGGGCAACAACCCTCCATTCTCGAGCTCCAACCCGGAATACAAAAAGTTTAGTGACCTTTGGCAACTTTGTATCAACACTGCCACAGCGGTTCCGTTGCTAATCTGTACCATGTTTCTTCAGAACATCAGGGCGAGGCACGAAAAGTACATCACCAAGCTTCTTGCTGCCGTTTTTGACATAGACACTGAGATCGAAGAACATCTAAGAACGGTGAACGGAGACTTTACCACACCAAACGAGATTGTCACCATTCCTGCTCGCGACAGATCGGTTTTCGAAAAGGTGATTGATGTGTACGCAGACATCATTGGAACCGGTGTTGGATTAGTGATAGCCATTGGAGCAATTGCAGCTTGGTTAGCCATTGGAAACGTGATGTCTTGGAGTTCCAATTGGTGGTTAATCATTGGTACCTACACTGGTCTAATCGGTTTCTTGGACGGATCTGTCCTCAGACAGGTTTATTTCAGAATTGTTAATCAGGAAGAAGAGAACTATGCGTTGATGGCACAGGAAGACGCAGATTTGTTTGAAGCATTGGGTTTGCATTGCCCAGACGAATTGTTCGTCGACCACAAGAAAGCGAAGTCATCTTTTTCGCTAAAAATATCAAATGCCATCAACAGAGCTTGTTCCTCGCAGCTCTGCGTCTTAGCTTCTATTTCCACCATTATAGGTTTAATCATTGTTGCTTCGGCCCTTCGCTGGAGTACCACCGGTCAACTTATTTGCAACACACCTACCATGATCATTGAAGAGTTCTTTTTGATCGTTTTGATTCAAGCACACAACTGGGCAGACAAAAGAAGACGGATTGACGTTTCCACGCTTTACGCTCGCAGATGTCTGCTTCGCTCACATTTGAAAGGCGCTAATAACTAGAGGGAATAAAATACATAACACAGCATTATATGCACTAAAATCTCAAGTAACGTTCATCATAAGCGCACTGGAAATAGGTGCTAAACCAGCCATTTATTAGTCCGGTTGTGGTGGCGTTGGTAAACTGACTTCATATAGTCAACTTTGCACCCATTTCTATAAATGTAACATATGTAGCGATGGGTCCGAAAGAATTAGTAAGGAACTGCGTTTGATGGGGCTTCAATATGTTAAAAGAGACCAAGCGAAATTGAATTTATCATGTGTTCGTTGTGCAATTGATTGTTGCTGAGGATATTGATTATGTTTAGGATTTCACGATTTTTCTTGCATTGTTTGGAATGAGCACGGTGAGAATCTTTTGACTTGAGACTTTTACAAATGTATAGCAATGAGTTTCTTTACTTAAAGTAGGATCAACACCCCGAATTAGTCCAGACAGTGCTACATCCTACGGTAGTCGGCTAGGCCGTAAGAAAATAACAATATAAGGAAGTAGACATATATAATAGCCGCGTCAAATCGACAACAAGCACTAAAATTTTCCGCCATGAGCGTTTGCTTTCTGCTTGGCAGCAGAGTAAGAATCCACAGAAGTGATAGTTTTCAACCATTTGTCCATGCCCGGGTATTCTACCGGTTTCGCGAAACCACGTTCAAAAGCCATTTGCAGTGGGAATGACAGAAGAATATCCGCTCCGCTGAGCTTGCCATCGACGATGTAACCGCCATTCTTGGCAATTTCGCCCTCCAGAAAGTCGAACTGGTTCTTGACCTCGCCTTGCGAGTACTTTTCGCTGATCTTCCCGGTGATTTTGCCCGTCAGATACGATAGAGGGAACGGAATGGGCGCCTTCTTGACCATGGACAGAAGGAATTCGATCATCAGAGGAGGCTGCAATGAACCCTCGACATAGTGCAAGAAATAGTCGACCTTCTCTTCAGAGTCCGTACTGGAAAAGCTCAATATGTTGGACTTGTCGAAGTGTTGCAAAACATACTGGAAAATGTATCCTGATTCAGCCAGAATTTTCTTCTTACCCGTTTCCCTGTCTTCCAGTTCAATCAGAGGAGATCTTCCAAGTGGATGGACTTTTTTCAATTCATCAGGAGCACGGTATCCTTCATTTCTCTTGTAAGGAATAATCTCGTAGTCTAGTTTTAGATGCTCCAAAAGCCAAAGAACTCTGAAAGCTCTCGATTCGTCCAGCCAGTGAACTCTTATGATTGGTAGTGTCATGATCTCACTTTCTTGTCGTTGACTTTTGATAAATGTTGAAACCAAGTTCTTGTCTTGAGGCTTTTTTTATATATAGAAAGGGTCTTTAGCAAAAAAGACATGGGCCCTTGAATATGAGATGGGTGCTATAAGAAGATATGCTGAATAAGCTCAGAAGAGGACTTCACGACTATCACATGACTCGATAGCGACTAGATGATGATTAAGATGTGATGATCGACCAGCGACGTTGAGAAGTGAGAGATGTTTGCTATCCTGGAGTAGTTGATGAGATGCGATGAAATGGCAAGGTATTATTTTACAGATTGTTCGTGCTTCCTGGAAGTTATTTCGTTTTTGTAAGGTCATACTAGTGCGATACTAAATGCGCTCAGAGCGAGTTATACAACGTCTTGTAGCTATTTGCAGGAAGCTATTTGCGTGTTTTTCAGTTGACGCTTGGGATGCCAATTGGCTAATAATAATTTATGTCTTGTTGACGAGTATTCTGAAAATCGACTTTTTGGCGGGACTGGAGTCGCAATCCACATAGGTAAATTTATTCTCTCCATTTAGCTTCCCTGTTAGGATGAATCTAGTGTCGACCCGCACCACACGGCCTGCAAGCCAACGGCGGTGTGTACCGTTGGTGTCAGAATAATCTTTTGCTTTGACAGAAAATCATCATTAGGCGGTTTTCATGTATGCATTATTACAACAGACTTCCGGTTAAGAAGGTGAGACAATAGGCCCCACTGCCAGAACAGCCCTCCGGGTTGGCCGATAGCTGTTGTTGTAGAATGATGTCGTTTGTATGTCACGTGGTGTGATGACTGATGACAGCCCACGCCAAAGCAACAGCTTTCTGACAGTTAAATCCAGTAGGGCCATGACGAACGAGTCTTGATCTACCGGGCAAGTGATCTTCTGAAGACCTGTTGGCTTATTGGAATGCTTGGTTGGCACGGTAGTCACCAGAGTGTACTGCACGAAACACAACACAGTCTCTGCATTCGTGTCCGCCCAGAGACACTTCAGCGGGTAGTGTGACTGATCCCGACACGAAGTTGCTAGCTCTCTGCCAGAATAAAATATAGCCCTATAAATCTACACATGCTGGCTTTACGACGATTGAGTTCGGGTAGTGGTTTCCAAATAGCGAAAAACGAACACTTAAGGCTTCTAACATGGCTTTTTGACATCATTTAAGCATAGTAGAGAATTTCTAAAAGTGCATTGAGAAATTACCACTCGACGCACTGACGAGAAATTCCTCCTGTTCGAGCAGCTCCCTAACCCTGTAGAGACCGTCTCTGACAACTGCAATTCGCCTATAAACTAGGTATCAAGCAGCTCGGTTTTTCTTCAGCACGTACTTTGATGATCGACCATCTCCCTCAAATTTGAAGTAAAGTTACAGGATCTATAAACAGAATTCCAGAACCCGTTGCACAATTTCAACGTTTTCACGACAATGGGCTGTGCTCTTGCTCGAGCTTTAAAGATATTAAAAAATCCAGATAATTTCCCCTTCCCACCCCCCCTGTGTTGCAAATGCGGGAACAACAGAGTGCTTTGTAGAGCAAGTACGTGTGTGCAATTGAGCAACATTCATCTCCTTGTCGCTATAAAACTAAACCGTGAGTCAATGCTGTCAAACTTCCACTTTCACTTGATCGAAATCTTGGCATGTGATATGGCGGGTATCTCTTATCTATGGTCTACCGTCTTCTTTATCGTTCAAATCGGTAGCTCTCTCAGTCCGATCGTCTTATAACTGAAATACAATTGAGAAGTTTAGCAGACATGAGAAGCGATTGTTTCCACCGTTGCCGAATCCTTTAGCGGACTTCATAAAAATTCGATAGTTTGACTACTCGCTATTCCCAACTTTCTAGACCTTCATGAAGCAGTGGGAGATAAATGCCACGGAAAAGCGGACTAAGACGCTTTCATGTATCCCAAATGACTGGATCAAACCCAACTTGAGTCAAGATATGGCAAATAGAGGATATAAAAATACGTGCGAATATCTTGATAGAATTCTTCCCAATGATGAGGTGATGATTACTTGTCTTGATGCGACTGCACTGGCTGAAAAGATAGCATCCAAGAACTTGACAAGCTACCAAGTCTGTTACGCATTCTGTCACAGAGCAGCTCTTGCGCACCAAATACTCAATTGCTGCATTGAAGTGTTCTTCGATGAGGCTCTCGAAACTGCACGACGCTTAGATTCTTACTACGCGACAACTGGGAAATTGAAGGGGCCCTTGCACGGAGTTCCGTTCTCGCTCAAGGACCAAGTGAACTTGCCGGGCATCGAAACCACTATCGGCTACATATCTAAAATTGGGAACAAGGCCAACAAAATGTCTTTGCTAGCAGAAGTCTTGCAAGAGCACGGTGCAGTTTTCTTCGTAAAAACTGCTGTTCCAACCGCCATGCTGGCATCCGAGACGGTTTCGAGTTTGCATGGGCGAACTCTGAATGCTCTGAACATTTCTTTCTCCAGCGGTGGCAGCTCTGGTGGAGAGGGATCCTTGATTGCTGCAAAGGGATCACCTCTGGGAGTTGGCACTGATATTGGTGGAAGTATCAGAATCCCGGCAGCTTTTCAAGGTTTGTATGGACTTCGACCTTCACATGGCAGGATCCCTTACATGGATGTAACGAACTCTTACGAAGGGCAAGAATTAATACCTTCCGTTCTTGGACCAATCAGTTCCTCCCTTCGAGATTTAGAGCTCTTCACCAAAATGATAATTGACAATGAGTTGTGGAACCGCGATCCTCAAGTTGTCCCTGTTCCATGGAGAGATGCTAGCGAGTTGAAGTCACAAAAGCTGAGATTTGGTCTGATGACATGGGATGGACTTGTAATGCCACACCCTCCTATTTTGCGGGCTTTGAAAGAAACTCGCAATGACTTAATACGCAGTGGCCATGAGGTTGTAGATTGGACCTTTTCCAACAGTGAAGAACTCGTCGACGTGGGGGAACAAGTTTACGCCGCGGATTTTTATGAGGAAGTGCAAGAACTACTGAATAAGACAGGAGAGCCTGTATCTGATTACATGGATATTGCCAGAAGAGCCATTCTGACCAAAGGCCACTTGGGGAAGCCACTCACCGTTAATGAATGGTGGGAAGTGTCCCTGAAAATAAGGAAATTGAAACAACAGTATCTTGAGAAATGGCAAAGCACAAGAAGCCTAACCTCAGATGGAAAGCCTATTGATGCAATAATTTGTCCTGTTTGGCCCTCGGCTAGCTTTTGTGATGGAGAGGTTGAATTCGGTTGCGAAAATTACACTGTGCCCTTCAATGTTCTGGATTATGCCTGTGTTGTGTTTCCAGTTGCTCAAACCGATAATAAGAAGGACAAAACTGAAGAAGGACATATTCCAGTAAATCCTGCTGACAAGAAAATGCAAGATTACTATAATGCGCAAAAGTTCGAAAAGATGCCGGTGTGTCTTCAAATCGTGTGCAAACGTCTAGAGGAGGAAAAAGCGCTGGCGATAACTTCTGTTGTGGAAAGCTGTCTCTCGGCATAGTTTTGGGAGATCCTGAAACTGTAAATATTGATTGGGTACGCAGTTCTTTGTCTATATGATACTTTATGACTTATATTTACCCTTTTACCTGGAGATTGATCAGTCAGAAATTTAATGATTTTGATTGAATGTTACATTTTTGGAAAGCATGCTGAAAGTAAAAGCTCAGTACGTTTGACCATCTCAAAGACAATCGTGTTACTTATGATGCAACCGATGCGCTGGGAACATTATTCTGTTCTTTTTTGACCAGCACTACCGGTTTACGAGAAAGTAACATCTTAAGCTCATGAACCACATGTTGCAGTGTCAAGAGTGGTAGCTCTCAGTGTTCTTTAAGACATTCGTGCCGAGTACCGTAGCACCACATTCAACTGTAGTCTCCGGCCGTATTTCCTTGTCGAGAAAGTCTCTTGATAGACAAAGCTACAATTGCGGTGGTGAAGCAGACCGATAATCTTACGTTCAAGCATCTGAGTAGAACATGAAAGTCCGATTACTGGGAGGACTAGAAACAGGACAACCCCATAAGCGACGAACATTTCAGCTCTTTACCTTCCAAAAATTCAATCTAACTACAAGAACAATCGTCAGGGGAAGAGACAAGCTTAGTTGAAGTTCAGGCCATTTCTGAGTGAGTGAAACAGTTCGAGATAAAGACGCTGCTACGAGAGAAGATTCTACAGGCACCGCAATCGATTGCAAGGTGTGGTAACAAACAATAGACTAATGGCTGTGCTGGCGAATACACATCTTAGAATCGCTTTGTACGAGGAGCACATGAGGCCAACGTGTGAATCCAGTCCTTGTCAAGACTGGCTCGTTAGATGCCTACCAAACAAGATCCTCACCATCGTGGCAACCTCGCGTAATTTCTCAGTCAGTGGTGAAAAACAGATTAAAAATGAAGTTCTGATTTTTCGCTTAGTCCCGCTCGAGTACTGTATTCATGAAATTGAATTTTCTCGTTCATTTCCCATGGATAAGAACGAAAGTGGAAAATCCAGGACACGGTGATCGAGCGAAAACACACATTTTCGGCAAGCGCAGGGCCCAGCTGACATGCATCTTTTGCTAGTTTGGTGCCTCTCAATCCAAGAGTCCAGAATCGACATGCGAAGTCATCTTCACCGTTTTTGATCGCCGCACTGTATCCACTTCAGAGCTCTGCAATGTCTTGCATGTGATTGCCGGAGTAACGCTTCGGCTCGTAAATTAGAGATCGCAAAGAACTCAACTTTGGCAGGTGCGAAATTTCGCGGTGTACCAGTAGTAAAACTTTTTTCGGCCTCTTCTCCGCCTAATCAATTCGTTAGAGCCCATACCCGTGGTTGATCTGAGAAGTCATCGATCAATCGAGCGCTGGGGACATAGACTGATTGAAATCGAAATACGATTCTAAAAGCCGATGGACGGACTGTTTCTCCAGTAGCAGATCCGCCTCAAGCCTTCATTTGGTCCTTGGTTTCGTAAAGCGGCAGAGTTCTCAAACGCAATGTGGTGGTGTGCACATGCACACGCACACTGAAGCACAGGGGTGCTTTAACGGATGCTGGCCGTTGCTAACTGAGGCGAAGATAGAAATAATAACGTTCCACGACGAAGGAATAGCTTTTGATCGTGGACTTAAGGCAAATACTTCGGTTGCGCTGGCAGCGTTGCCATAATTTAACAAAATCATATGAAGCCAATGGTCAGCTAAACAAAAACTCCGTCTAAGCCAAGCTTCGAGTACTGCTGGCCTAGACCAGCAACGCTCACTGAGTTTGTCTCGTTTCGTGCTCGGCGCTGCCCCAGTGGGAGCTCTCATGGTCCTTAGTTTTTCGTGACTTTAGAATTCTCGAAGAAAATCCATGCAAGGCCATATGCACAGATCGCTTATGTCATACATTTTGCCAAAATGACGACTGCCCAAAATAGACATGGCCCAAAAAGGAAGCTCCGTATTGGGAAGGATACATTCCGCATTCGGACATATAATATGCACCGCGAAATATAACCGCATATGGCGCGCATTCCTACCAAATCTATCCAGTGTTCGCTTTGAGCTCAACACACTCGCATTCATTCTCAGTTCACCAAAAAATCAACACAAACCTGTGGGTCGCGGCCATACTAATCTGCACCTAGATGATGAGTCTTTTGTCTCTGTGTCAAGTTTATAAAAGGTTGGCATTCTATCCATTCGGGCCTTTTGGTCCCTCAGTAGATTATAATTAATTCATAGTAGTAACTCCAGCTTCAAGCATAAACTTGCCTCAGTAATGCACTACGTTTGGGTTCTTTCGGCTCTTGCCGCTTCTTGCAGTTCTGCAAATGCCACTCCTTTCGCCATCCAAAAGAGAGCTGTCTCGTCCAGCGGTGGGAGCGTTTTGTATTCCAACCAGACTAGCTCCGGTTCCATTCTTTCCACCGGCTCTGTTCTATTCCCAAACAGCTCTACCGTGCAAACTGGGTCTAGTGTAAGTGCTACCATCACGGCTGGTGCTGGATCTGGATCTGGTTCTGGTGCTGCCAGCTCTGGTGCTGCTGCTGGTTCCACTGTCTCTGGTTCTGGTTCTGGTGCTGCCAGCTCTGGTGCCATTAGCTCTACTGCATCTGGTGCTGCCAGCTCTGGTGCTGCTGGCTCCAGTGCTGCTGGTTCTGGTTCTACTGCCTCTGGTGCCATTAGCTCTACTGCATCTGGTGCTGCCAGCTCTGGTGCTGCTGCTGGTTCCACTGTCTCTGGTTCTGGTTCTGCTGCCTCTACTGCCTCTGGTGCTGCTGGTTCCACTGTCTCTGGTTCTGGTTCTGCTGCCTCTACTGCCTCTGGTGCTGCTGGTTCCACTGTCTCTGGTTCTGGTTCTGGTTCTGCCAGCTCTGGTGCCATTAGCTCTGCTGCCTCTACTGCCTCTGGTTCTGCTGCCTCTACTGCATCTGGTGCTGCCTCTGGTGCTGTTACTTCCGGTGCTGCTGGTTCTAGCGCCGCTGCTTCTGGTGCCATTAGCTCTGCTGCCTCCGGTGCTAACTCCTACACTGAAAGTGTTGTCACCGTCACTTCCAATGGCGTCAAGACCGTCTACACCACTACCTGCCCAATCAGCCAAGCTACTTCCCAAGCTTCTACCGCTTACACTGAGAAGGTTGTTACCGTCACTGAGTCTGGTGTTGTGACTTCTTACACCACCACTTGCCCTCTATCTGAGGTCGCCAAACCAACTACCACCTCTGCTGCCGCTGGTACCACCGGCTACACCGAAAAGGTTGTTACCGTCACTGAGTCTGGTGTTGTGACTTCTTACACCACCACTTGCCCTCTATCTGAGGTCGCCAAACCAACTACCACCTCTGCTGCCGCTGGTACCACCGGCTACACCGAAAAGGTTGTTACCGTCACTGAGTCTGGTGTTGTGACTTCTTACACCACCACTTGCCCTCTATCTGAGATCGTCAAGTCTACAACTGCTACCCCAGCTACCCCAGCCACTGGCTCTTCAGCTGCTACTCCAGCTACCCCAGCCACTGGCTCTTCAGCTGCTACTCCAGCTACCCCAGCCACTGGCTCTTCAGCTGCTACTCCAGCTACCCCAGCCACTGGCTCTTCAGCTGCTACTCCAGCTACCCCAGCCACTGGCTCTTCAGCTGCTACTCCAGCTACCCCAGCTACCGGTTCCTCAGCTGCTACCCCAGCTACCCCAGCTACCGGTTCTTCAGTCGCTTCTTCGAGCTCCTCTACTAAAGCTGCTGCTACAACCGCTGCCATTTCCACGTACGAGGGCTCTGCCAATTATGTGAGAGCTGGTCTCCTATTGGCCGTTCCATTGGCCTTGTTGTAATTGCTACCATAATCCGTGTGCCGCTTCTAAAAAGGCTAAAAACTAAGATACCCTTCCCGTTGAACCCCGTACAATCGTTGAGTATATACAGAACGCTTTCTTAATATAGTAACTTTGTACCTTGATAGACAGTAAACTTAACGGGTTAATTCTCAAGATTTTGTGCCTGAACATTGATTGAATAGGAATAAACCTAGAGGTTCTCGTGGTTCATTAACGGTTATTTTACTGGCAGTCATTAAAAATATCTTTTCGCATTTAAGTCCTCGAGCTTGACATTGTTTTGATGTATCGTTTGTATACAGTGTGCAATTATCAGCAAAATGCGACAATGAATAAAAAAGTGATCAATGACATATCTGAAGTTCCCTGAGCAGGCTAAGAGCTGTAGTTGTGGCCAGATCTTATCAGTGACAAAGAAATATTCAAAACAGGATTAATGCTGCAAATACTACATGAGTGTGCTCTCCTTGATGAGGAATTCTGTCTGGTCTTTTCATTACATTCTTTTTTGGCTTCAAGAAAGATCGACAGCTTAAAAAAGCATGGTTCTTTGAAAGATGCATCGACAGCATTAAGAATCCCTTTAGCGAATTGAGATCTGGTTGGACTTATGTTAGTTGCACTTCAGTAGTCCTAATAGCACCGCCAAAAAACATCGCTGTTTGTTACTGATGGACTTTTTAAATTTTAATTTATATCTCTGTCTCGAGGAGTCTTCCAGAGGAATAATCACTACCGAATCAGATCGTTTTCAAGTGTAAACTGGGTTAAAGGAGAATGGTGTTTCTGTTCAACGTTTCAAATTTCAGTGCCATAAGTGCTTGTTTCCTGATCGTTAAAGCAAAAAAACACAGCCTCCATAATGGCACCTGTTCATTAGAAAGAGCTAAATGCTGTAGCAGTAAGATGGTTTCGTTTATTTTTATTTTGTCAACAGACAAGTGCTGAACTTCAGGACGTTAGAAAGCGGTTGGTTTAATTCAACTTGCTATTTTGCTTGCAAGCACCTTTAGATCCTTCAGTCAAAATTTGATACAGCAGCTTCGCGTGTGACTGTGATTGTCCAAATACCTTGTTCATGTTTCTAGCAGATGCTGAATGGCTCAAAAGGATCTAAAGAATCTCTTATCATTGGCTGACTGCTCGCTGGAAGTTACATTCTTGATGCGAGACTGCGTCTTCGATTGATTGCTCCTCGAATGGCGTAATAGGAGCTTTCCATTTGTTTGTGAATTCCGTGTGACTATTGTTTATCTAAGTACATGTGTCGCTTCAGGAGTTGTCCAGGATAGTTGCTTGCGTCTATCTTGGGAGGAACGGGATCTTCAAATTTTAGAGAATGCTTTCTGGTGTCATGAGAAATGAATATATCAATCAAAAGGTTCCCTGGGCAGGATTCATAAGCGGTCGTTGACAACACCACATCATCATCCAGCACCATGTCAGGGCCTCGTAATGATGCGAAATCACCATTGTGTGATGATATGATCACTGTGAACCAGTCTGTCATCTGTAGCTTGATGACATGACTAGCAACTCAGTAATCATAAAATGAAAGATACGCTCCGAAGGTCGTTGCTCTGACCGGTTTTAGAGCCATCAGGTACATTTTTTGCTCAGTAGAGCTCCGAGCAAGGGCAAAGGGCTGGTGATCAAAACAATTCTTTGGATCGCGAGGCGAGCTTCTATTTTAAAGCCGAATTTCAATATCGTGAGCTTGAATTTATAGTGTATTTTTTATTTGAGATAACCTCTGACAGCGTCTCAACTGTTTTTGCCCGTTGAATTAAACTGATACACTTAATTTAAGAGGATGGTAATCATCTCTCGAAACTGAGGTTTATTCTGATTACTTCGGGGCATACATTCTGTGTATCACACTACTCCCCCAGCTATTTCCTTCAGAGTTGATCTTTTATCGTTAGCAGAATGTTTCTCGACAATAAATAGCTTTTCATGAAGTATCTTATGAACCATGGATTTCTCAACACAGCTTTTCTGAATGCCGAAGGTCGGATTCAATTATCAGCTTCAGAAACAACCAACACCACGTTGGGCTTTACAGAGAAAACATGTTTCGGAATTGCATAGTGTCAGCATATGTACATAGGTAGAGTGGAACAAGATCATTTTGAGCAAACGCTGCCCTGATTCATGTGCAAGGGACATACATATACTTGTAGCCTGCCTCGCAGGGTCATTTTTCTCAACTGAGTTTGAAATATTGGCAATTCCCAGGATCAAGAACAGGTTTTCCTGGTAGTTTGACGCTCACTAAGAACTAACGTTCTAGTAGTCTACAGGCCGAAGACAAATACTCCGCCGTAATAAATCTAAAAACATAATATGCATCCCTTAAGTCAAGAATTACTCGTTCGGAAACTTTCGAAGGATAAACTGCCAAAGAATTTGCAAGAACGTTATCTTGCAAGACAATTCCAAAAAAAAACGTCTTTGATTTCCTATCCAGGGCGTATTTACAGCACCAAATAAAAGCTAGATTGCAATCCAGGCTTGCGGGTCTTACCGCTGGGCGGTGCTCATATGAGTATGTACCTCATTGCTTAGAAAAAACTCTTGTCGGAAAACTCCGCTACAATCGATAAGGACACCCGAAAGATCGCTTGATGGGCAGTACTTGAACAATAGCCGTTCAGGCACACTGGTACCAAATGGGGCATGTCGTTTTACGCAACTTCGAGAGAACTGCCTCCTTTAGGCGTTTTATGTCTAAAGTACACCGAGGATATTCACAGACCACCTTGAGACCCACTCAATGCTTCATCGTTTCACTTTCCTATTATTCACCAAGAAGTTGAGAGTGCATCGTTGTGGAATGTAGTAATTTCTAAAGAGTACTCCGAAGAGCTTCTGCAGAACTTCGTGGACGCGTGTGTTAGGTTGGTTGACAGAGGTGCGATTGGAGTTATAACTTCTTGTGGATTTCTTGCTCAAGTTCAGCAACGGATTGCGGCAAAAATACCTATTCCAATTGCCACCAGTAGCCTTTTGCAGATTCCACTGCAGCTTACGATGCGACCCTTGAAGGAGCACGTTAAAGTTATAGCATTTGACAGCAGTTCGCTAGGAGATGTACACTTCCAAGGCGTAGGGATTACAATGGACATGAGGAAGAGAATATCTGTCATTGGTTGCCCAGAGAATGGGGTTTTGAGAGGAATGATACAAAATGGAGATCCGTATATTCACGAGCAAATAGAGGCCGAACTAATTGAATATGCTCAAGAATTGATGGTAAAGAACCCTCAAATAGCAGCTTTTGTTCTAGAGTGCACCCAAATGCCGCCATTTGCAAATGCAATTTTTCAGGAAACAGGGCTTCCAGTTTACGACGTTATAACCATCATTGATTGGTTTTACTCGGGCTTAGAGCCTAGACCCACGCTACCTGATGGAATCCGGGAAACTGGGTTACTCAGGAAGAAGAGAGGTGACCAAGAACTTAATCATTAGGCCGCATTTAAGACAATTGTTGTGGCTAGAGAATTTAGGGTACGAGACGCGATCACTGTTGCAAGCGCGCTACAACTTGGCTAAAGTGATCTCAGAAAATTGTTAGTCGAAGTGTCAGAGCTTTTATGCGACCCAGGTCAGGATCTGAGGCTAGCAACCGAGAAGTCGTTATACATAATAATATGGGTCAATCTTGGAGTTAAGAGAGAATCATCTTCTAAAAAATTGTTCTTTTGAAAATACGGAGCCACAGATGGGTAATTTGGCGTCATAACCATTTTTTTACAGTCGTTCTCACATTTTCGTTCCAACAGGCCCTGTCACTAAAGACACTAAATACAATTGTCTTGCAATTAATCGTGGAACAACGAAGCAATGACTTAAAGGATAGCAAAGAGCCAACTGTAAGCACCTCGAAAAATGCCATAAATTTTTGTAGTAAATAACATCAATAATTTCTCTTCTGCAAGCGAGAATTCAAAGATCTGCAATTATTACTGGGCTCTATCTCGCTGTCTGAACCAATGTTGTCCAAAAAACGTCCGAAAAATTCAGTGCACCGCCTTAAAACAGACGTTTTATTAACTCATTGATTCGGGTTTCGGGAGGACAATTTTACCGCCTTAAGAAGTTCTGAATCTCACTTCAAAGTTGAAGCTTGTATAAAATCAATATCAAAAACTATATCTGTCGGCGCTGAAGGGCTTGATTTCTCCGACGAAAAAGATCAGCATAGATCAACAGTAAAAGTATAAGAACAGGCCCAGGAGCATGGCTATGAAGACCTAGCGTTCGATCTAAATGCTCTAAACACTGTCTTAACCTTATGCTACAAAAAATGGGCAGAATCAGAATCGCTATTGACAGAGGTGGAACCTTCACAGATTGCATTGGTAACCCAGGTTCAGGAAATTCAGAAGACGATGTTGTGATAAAACTATTATCTGTGGACACCAAAAACTATCCAGATGCTCCATTGGAAGGTATCAGAAGGCTACTTGAGATTTTTCAGAAGAAATCCATACCAAGGGGTGTTCCCTTAGACTTATCCGAAGTTGAAAGTCTTAGAATGGGTACCACACTGGCGACCAACTGCGCACTCGAACGGAATGGCGAGAGATGTGCATTTATCACTACTAAAGGGTTCAAGGACTGCCTCTTGATTGGAGACCAAACAAGACCCAAGATCTTTGACCTAAGCATCAAACGTCCAGATCCACTGTACGACCGAGTCATTGAAGTTGACGAAAGAGTCACTCTTGAAGACTTTTCAGAGGATCCAGAGGAAATTAAGTCTCAGGCAAATCCTGAAAATGCAGTCTACGTCGGGAAAAGTGGCGAAATTGTTAGAGTTCTACAAAAACCTGATCTTTGCTCTCTACGAGTTTCCCTCCAGGCTGCCTATAATGAAGGCATTCGTTCCATTGGAATTGCACTTCTACACTCTTATACATATCCTGAACATGAGGAGATGGTGGCAGCCGTGGCCTCGGAAATTGGTTTCACACATATTTCGTTGTCTTCACAGGTATCCCCCATGATCAAGTACTTACCCAGGGCCAACAGCGCGATCGCTGACGCTTACCTTACTCCCGTCATAAGAAAGTATCTGAATAGCTTACAAGCCGGTCTTTCTAACACCCAAAATTCCAGTATCCAATTCATGCAGTCCGATGGAGGTCTAGTAGAAGGAACGAAATTTTCAGGTCTGAAATCAATCCTTTCAGGCCCTGCAGGTGGTGTTGTAGGCTATTCCACGACCTGCTATGACCAAGAGACGAATACGCCGCTAATTGGTTTCGACATGGGTGGTACCTCAACAGATGTTAGTAGATTTGGAGACGGTAAATTAGATCATGTTTTCGAAACGACAACTGCAGGGATAGTCATCCAGAGTCCGCAACTGGATATCAATACTGTTGCTGCTGGTGGAAGTTCCATGTTGTTTTGGGAAAATGGCCTATTCCGAGTTGGGCCAGAGTCTGCCACCGCAGAGCCTGGACCAGCGGCGTACCGTAAGGGTGGACCTTTGACGGTAACAGATGCCAACCTAATACTGGGCCGTCTGGTTCCAGAAATGTTCCCAAAGATTTTTGGACCCAATGAAGACGAGTCTTTAGACCTGGAAATTACGAAGAAGAAATTCGAAGAATTAACAAGAACCATCAACAGTGATCTTAACACCAGTTATTCAGTCGATGAGGTTGCTTATGGATTTATCAAAGTTGCTAATGAGTCTATGGCTCGACCAATCAGAGCTTTAACTGAGGCCAAGGGCCATGTTATCTCCGAACATCAGCTTGTCACCTTTGGGGGAGCTGGAGGCCAGCACGCTGTTGCTGTGGCAGAATCCTTAGGCATTGATACTGTCATCGCACATCGTTATTCTTCGATTTTGTCAGCTTACGGAATGTTCCTTGCTGACGTTGTTGAGGAGAAACAGGAACCCTGCTCATATATCTTGGAATATCCGAATACTCAAGCGCAAGTCGCAACCAAACTAGACCGCCTGATAAGTGAAGTTACTCATAATTTGAAAAGGCAAGGATTTTCTAAAAGTGACTTGGTATTCGAAAAGTATCTGAACTTAAGGTACAATGGTACGGAAACAAGCTTAATGGTTATGCAAAACGAGCAAAACTGGAATTTCCGTGAGGATTTCGCTACTTTACACAAACGGGAGTTCGGGTTTGTTTTTCATGACAGATCTGTCATCATCGATGACATTCGCATAAGAGCTGTGGCAAAGTCGCCAGTGCGGGCAACAAAATCGATCACGAAGGAGCTGGAATCTTCTAAGGTTGCCGCTATAGACACTGAAAAAGAAGTCTCATTCTATAAAGACGTGTTTTTTGATGTCAAAAGGGTGAAAACTCCTGTATACCGCATCGATAATATGTCAAGCGGCACATTAATTGAAGGCCCGTGTATTTTGGCAGATGGAACCCAAACCAATATTATTCCCAGTAATGCATCTGCAGTTATTCTCGGTTCCCATATTGTGATAAGTATAACTTCAAAGACGAAGGCCGACGACAAACCGACCGAGGCGAGGATCGACCCGGTGTTGCTATCTATATTCAGTCACAGATTCATGGATATTGCTGAACAAATGGGTACGCAATTGAGAAAGACATCTGTGTCAACTAATGTCAAAGAGCGACTTGATTTTTCGTGTGCGCTGTTCGATCCGGATGGGAATCTTGTTGCAAATGCGCCCCATGTGCCTGTGCACCTCGGTTCAATGTCTACCTGCATTTCTGCACAAGCAAAATTGTGGAAACACAAGCTAAAGCGAGGTGATGTGCTCGTAACCAACCATCCTGAAATGGGAGGTACGCACCTTCCGGACATCACTGTAATCACTCCTGCCTTTTCTGAAACTGAAGACAGAATAATATTTTATGTCGCTTCTAGAGCGCATCATGCGGACATTGGTGGAATTTTGCCGGGCTCAGTCCCTCCAAGCTCTAGAGAGTTGTTCGAAGAAGGTGCTGCCATCTATTCAGAACTTCTTGTGAAAGAAGGACACTTTGACGAGCAGTTGGTACTGAAATTATTGGTAGAGGAACCCTCCAAATACCCTGGCTGTTCCGGCTCTCGGAAAATAAGCGACAATATCAGCGATTTAAAAGCTCAGGTAGCTGCCAACACTAAAGGCATTCAGTTGATTGCCAAACTAATGAATGATTTTGGAATTGACGTTATAGTCAGATACATGCATGCAATTCAAGAAAATGCGTCTGCAACAGTCAAATACGCTCTTAAGCGGCTAAGTGAGCATTTCAAAGCAACTGAATTCCAAGGAGAAGACTATATGGACGACGGTACTTTGATTAAATTGAAAGTCACTCTCGATGTGGAGAAAGAAGAGTATATTTTTGATTTTGCTGGGACTTCACCTCAGGTATATGGTAATCTGAATGCACCAGAAGCCATAACGAACTCCGCAATTCTTTACTGCTTACGCTGCTTGGTAAACAAAGACATACCTTTAAATCAAGGATGTCTCAAGCCAGTGACAGTGAAAATACCAAAAGGCTCTATCTTGAGCCCCACAAAAGGCGTGGCAGTCGTCGGAGGCAATGTTTTGACATCTCAGAGGGTCACTGATGTGGTTCTGAAGACCTTCAACATCATGGCGGACTCCCAAGGTGACTGCAACAACTTCACATTTGGAACAGGCGGTAAAAACTCTAACGGCGATGTATCCAAGGGATTTGGTTATTATGAAACGATTTGTGGAGGCCATGGAGCTGGGGCTGATTCTTGGAGAGGTCCCGGCTGGAACGGAGCACATGCTGTTCACACCAACATGACAAATACGAGAATGACAGACGTCGAAATTCTCGAAAGAAGATACCCTGTGATTCTGCATGAGTTTTCCGTGAGATACGGCTCAGGTGGTAGAGGAAAGTACGATGGAGGCAACGGGGTTGTTCGTGACATCATATTCCGTAAAACCGTCCAGGCGTCAATTTTGTCAGAGAGACGAGTTATCGCTCCACATGGATTGAATGGTGGCCAGGACGGTGCAAGAGGTATGAATTTATGGATCCGTAAGGATTCAGGAAGTGTTACTAATATTGGCGCCAAGAGCACAATCACGGTACAACCTGGCGACAGAGTTATTATTAAGACACCAGGTGGTGGCGGATGGGGCAAAGCTGGTTGAAAAGAATTGGTGCACTCGGAGCATCTCCGCCACACATCTGTAATTGATTGAATCTACGTAAGTGGTGTAATAATTCATTCGTTATCAGCAGTGTCTTCTAGCTTTTCTTCGTCACTGGCGTATTCATCAGGATCTTTCAAGTACAGGAAATCCTCATGAGAGCAGCCATGAGAGCAACTCGTCATCACAGTATTATTGACTCTACTTTCTCAAGTTCGCCTCATGCCTCATAGCTGCCAGATTAATATATATATATATATATATCCATACGTAAAGTCTCGATAGAGACGCTAAAATCCTCATTTACAAACAGTATTTAAAGTCCAGCTCTTCGTCTCCAATTCTTTCTTTCTTGAAATCTTTCTTGGTACCAGCCAGAATCGCAGCCTTGTCTCTGTTCAGCTTTGTTAGCCAAGCGATTTGGACGAGTGTCAAGATGTTGGATAGGACAATGCATCCCAGAGAGAAGGAGTTGCCAAGGACGTAGGGAGATTTGGTGTATACCTGACCCACTATTGCACCAGATAAATTACCTAGCGTTTGATTTAGACCCAAAGCTGTAGCTCTTTTGTAATGAGGCGCGACATTGTTTGTTAGCCAAGTGATATTCAACCCAGTACCTGTGTAAAGTGAGAACGTTATCAAGTAGCAGGCAAAATACTTGACTGCATCATGCTTAACCGTCAGTAGAATAATATAGCCAGTTGCACCGAGTAGATTGTAAGCAAAGAATACCGGTCCCCGGACTTTGAAGCGATCACTGACGTAGGCAGAAATCATGAAGACAATAGCGGCTAGCAAATAGACCGGGACGCTCATATACTGAGCTTTTCTTGAATCGTAACCCAGTCCCAGTTTCAAAATGGCAGTCAAAAAGGTGCTGAATCCATACAGAATTGTATCTTGACAGAACTGAATGATGAAGGCGAAATAGGTCTTGAAGTCCTTGATAGCCAAAAGGACCTCTTTCCATGAGAATGCAGGATTTTCACCCATGTACTGGACCCGCTGCTTGGCTCTTGCGTTCATAAGGGCGTGTTCCTTGCTGTTCAGAAACTTCAAGTTGTCAAGGCTGTCTGGGAGCCCAAAGAACAGCCAAACCGAGGCGAAGACTGAGATGAGACCCTCGATAATGTAGAGCCACCGCCAGCCTTCCAATCCACCGGCGTTATTGACAGAAGCAAGTCCCGTCGCAATCAACCCACCAAATGCGCCAGACAATGCAGATGAACCGAAGAAAAATGCGATTCTCTTGGCCTGCTCTTGCGGCTTGTATGTCATGGTGATGAGCAAAGTCATTGCTGGGAAAAAGCCGCCTTCGAAGGCCCCAAGAAGGACTCTTGTTGCCAACAATGACTCGTATTTCTGCACAAACCCGCTAAACAAGGTTATCAGCGACCACGCCAGGACCAAGCCAGACATGTAGTACCGAGGTCTGGCGATTTTTAGCAGCCACACGGCTGGCAGTTCTGCTGCCAAATATGTCGAATAGAAGACAGAAACTGCATTGGAATACTGGCGTGAGGTGAGATGCAGATCCTCTTTCATGCCCGAAGTGTATGCGTTCCCGATGTTGGACCGGTCCAGCGACGACAAGAAATACATAAATGCCAGCATGGGTAAAAGCCGTCTGTCCAGTTTTCGCACGAGTGCAGCTTCCTCGTGGGGGTCCACGTAGATGTCCTTCACGACCACACCACCCTGTGCTTCCAAGGAGTATTCCTCTTGATCACGAACAGTGACTTTGACGTCGGACTTTTTGGTATCCATCGCTAATGTTGCCTTCTATAACTGATGCTACTGGTGTTCTACGATTCAAGACTACTCAAAGATCCATTTTACTCGTATCCTCGATACTTTATATCTGGCTAGCTCTCCCAAGCTCGAAAGTCGCATTATCAACAACCTTTAACCTTATACCTTCATGTCGGCAAATAAGGTTGCGAAAAGGCCGCCGCCAGCGATCTCATTATTAAAGAGCTCGATAGCCAACTTCAGTCATTTTAAGCTCAACGAGATAGCGTCACAACTTACACACATGACTCTACTCTCAGTAAAAATCTCATTCAATCGTCTTATGACTTCGAGCGGTTAGTTTAGCTTATCCCGATCGTCAATTTACCTTTCAAACTTCAACGTCCAGGGTTGAGCAGTTCAGCTTTAGCTCGAACTAGCGATGTGCAAGGTCCAAAACCATCTACTTGAATCGAACAAGCAGTGATGGGAGGTAAGAAAATGATGAAAGCTTGCACTAAGTGCAAGCAGCGTAAGAAAAAGTGTTCTGGCGGGCTTCCATGCGATTATTGTATCAAGATCAATCTACCACACGAGTGCGAGTATAAGGAAAAAGTCAGGTCCAAGTTCGCTACTGTCTCTGAGAGATACATAAGTTCTTTGAAGAGCAGGATTATGGAACTGGAGGGAGAATTGGCCAAAATCAATTCAGGCGCTACTGAGACAGTGGCAGTTTCGGCACCGAGCAGTAATGCACTTATGAATCCACTTATCGAGCCAGAATACAGATTGCAACGTCAAACGGTTGGCAATGGTGAGTCCAGCACAAGTTGCGATAGTCGGTATTTAGGAATGTCAGCGTGCGCGCAGTTTTTGAGAAAGCTGAAAGAGTCGTTGACCATGTCTGGCGATCCCAATGGTGGAGTGTTAAGTGAGACCTCTCACTCGCGAAGTTCAGCTTCGGGGCCCAGTAAAATACTCACACAGGATTCCACTGATGATTCATACCTTCAAATTGTGGTAAAAGAATTACTACCATCAAAAGCCGAGGCTAACAGGCTTTTGGATATAGCCTGCCGAATGATTGGCGCAGACTACATGTTCATCGAAGCTGACTACTTCAAAATTGTAGAAGAACTGTACGAAAAAGTACTTCCTGTGACAGCGTCCGAAAAGGTCCAGTACGCGAATGAGCTTCTACGATTTGTGTCCCACTTGGCCCTTGGTTCGCTGTTTGATAGGGAGAATCCTACCGCAAGCTCTCTTGGCAAAGAACTGCACCAAACGTCAATTTCACTGTACGGCCAGATTTTGAAGAGCTACGATCAAGCTGCCGGTGCCACCTTGATCCAGTCGTTACTGTGCATGGCTTACTTTGCCCTGTCTCAAAATAAAACTACCTTTGTGTTCACAACTGTCGGGGCCGCGATTCGAACCATGCTGGCTCTTGGTTACCACAGGAAGGTAAAATCTAAAAGGGAAAACCGCGTATTTTGGCTTTGCTTTATCTACGATCGGCTTCTGGCAGTGAGGTTTGGTTTCCCGTTGATGATCGATGAGCGCGACATCAATATTCCAGTCTTCAACGAAGCAGAAAGAACACACAAGGCTGCTTCGTTGGACATATACCACTTCGTTGCTCAGGTAAATCTTGCCAAAATCACAACGCAGGTTCTCGCCAAGATATACACACAAAATGCCTTTTCCTTTCTACACAACTGCCACTCCGTCTTGAAGCAGCTCAAAGAGTGGTTCGACGCACTCCCCAGTGAGTTAAAGTTTGATTATAATGATATCAAAACGGGAACTGTACGGTCAACATTCAACCTGCATATTAATTATAACTACTCCATTATAATATCGACTCGGCCGGTGTTATTATATGTTTTCAACAGGATGATGTCAAATATTGGGGCCGGAGGCCCCGTTTTCGAGCAGCGCCAATTCGAACTCATTCAAGTCCTGTTGGATTCTTGTATTCAGGCAGCTGAAGTTCAGAGTCGCATTCTGGCCAAATTATACTACGACGGAAAAATGGCGAACTGCTCCTATCTAGATTGTCATTACATTTTCAGTGCCACAATCATTCTTATCCTAGCAGGATACTGTCAAACGCTTTCCGATAACTCAGCATTGTACTCTGGCGATGTTATGAATCTGTTTGGTGCCATAGAACACAATTTGAGGATATTACAGGGCCTCTCGGAGTATAACGTTGTAGCAAGCGATTTTAACCGGCAGCTCACTGAGTTTATCGATATGATGAGTTCGGATGAAGTTGTTGCTGTTTTGAAAGAGGAACCAAAACCCGAAGCCGATCCAGCGTCCTTCCTTCAGCGGCTCAAGAGCCCAAATCCAAATTTTCCCGACGCAGCAAATAACAACCTTGATCAAGGTTGCGATGTGAGCGATCTAGGCTTTGTTGATTTATCCAATCTGGTAAGCAACATAGACAAAGATCTTGAGTCAGGGATTGCTCTAAACATGTATCTGGACGAAAATCTCTGAATGAGGTATGCCAGTAGAATTGACCTTGGACTGTCGTGTTACAATAGGTAGTTTCGGGCTGCAGTGAAGATGGTTCCATGCTGTGCCAATATTGTGGGAAAATCCCAACACAGACATTACGCTCGAAATGCACACAATGAGCTTTTTCTGTGCTACCATCAAACTGAGTTAGGAGATGGGCGATGCCTCCAACAGAACAATGCGCTCTTCTACAAATTAACAAAACGAAAAATTGAAGCTTAGCCATTGAATATTCAGACAACTTGGGTCGCATCAAGCACCAGCATATGCCCAGGCGTGTGTCCAATAACCACTCCAGGTATAAGGTGTCCAACGGTAGAAATTGCCAATTGAGGTGTCACACCACACGCCCAAAATACTGGAATCTCGTCTTCGGCTATATCGATGGGGTCACCATACTCTGGTTTCCGTAAATCGCGGATTCCGAGTCGCCCCACAGCGTCAAATCCCCAATCGAGCGGCTCTCCGTGCATTTTTTCGAAGGGACTCGTTATTTCTCGCACGGTCTCGACGACCGCCACCTTGTAAGGTCTCATACTAACAACGTAAGGACATTGGTGAAATATTCCTGCTGAGTCGAGGTACTTGGTTGTGACAAACATTGACACATTTGTGCCACGAATGACATTCTTTGGGGCCAAGCCAGCCTGAATCAAAGCATCTTCGAATGAAAAGGAACACCCAATCAGAAACCCAACGTGGTCCGCGGTCCATTCGTTGACGCAGTTATTCTTTTGCTCGATGAGCTTGCCGCGGTTGTAGATATTATATTTTGGGAAATCAGTACGGATGTCAAACGACTCATCATTGATAAGCCTAGAATGGTGTTCTAGTTTTCCGGGATGCCCCACAGTTTTCGAAATAATTGGACAAGCCACTGGATTTCTTCTGCAAAGCTTTTCAAAGCTCTCGGCAGCCTGTTGTGGCAGAATCAAAAGGTTCGCTTGCACATGGCCTGGAAGTATGCCGGAAGTTGGGCCGGTGTGTAATTCCTGCCTACACAGTGCTCGAAATGAGCTTGGACTGGTCATTGGCAGTTTTGGTTTGCTCATCGCCAATCCCGAGATTGACCATAGTATCGTGTATATAAAGTCTGGTATCACTGCGATGGCATGGCGGCGCTTTGAGATCCAGAAAGCCCGAACTTGGACGCGACGGCGATAAAAGGTACATTTTAGCCGACATGAGCTTGCAGCAAAGGCATAGATAGACAATAGATAAGATAACAACCAAAGCGATCAGTTCTGCCACTAACGATCAATGAGGAGACTTGTACAGGAAAAGGTCACGATTGGAGCGCTCAGTTTCCGATCTGATATTTAGTTTGTGCGTCACTGTTGGTTTGCAATTCGGCCAATTCCCCCAAGTAGCCTTTATTTGCGGGCGCGAAAGGATTCTGAATATGAATATGCGGACATCGACGTATTAGAGTGACTCGGGACCGTTCTTTATACTTTGGCCTTGATCTTCTATTATAACAATGCAAATTCTACAAACTCTGTAACTTGCCGCGGAACTCGTCGATAGACTTGTAGCCCTTCTTGTCCATTATTTCTTTCAACTCCATTTCCAAGCGCTCGAACACGGAAATTCCTTCTTCATATAAAGCTGTCCCAACTTGCAACATCGTGGCGCCACATAGTAAATGCTCAAAAGCGTCTTGACCAGATTTTATTCCGCCAGTTCCTATCACCTTGATACTGGGGTTCAAACGGGTGTAGAATGCACGGACGTTGGCCAACGCGGTAGGCTTGATGTAATCACCACCGATACCACCAAACCCGTTTTTAGGTTTGATAACGACGCTTTGCGTTTCCACATCGACGTAAAGACCGTTTCCGATGCTGTTTACGCAGTTGACATAGGCCAAGGGAAATTTGTTCAGAATATTAGCCATGATGTCGAAATGGGCGAAATCGAAGTAAGGAGGTAGTTTGACGCCCAGAGGCTTTTTGAAAAATTGGAAAACCCTGTTTAGAGTTTCCTCGGTCATCTCGAAATCGTAGCCGACCTGAGGTTTACCTGGAACGTTAGGACATGACAGGTTTAATTCTGTGACGCCCTCGAAAGCACTGGCTTGGATAGCACTCAAAAGCTTGATATTTTCCTTCAAGCTCATGCCTGCCACGGAGAAGAAGGGCACATTCCCATTTGGATGTTTTTCCTGGTAATTGGTCACATACTCAAGATAGTATTCGAAGCCTTTGTTCGGCAGCCCCATCGAGTTGATACTTCCTAGAGATGTAGCGAAATAGCGAGGTTCTGGATTTCCCGCTCTTTCCAAAGTAGTTGCACTTTTGGTGATGAAACCTCCAGCTTGCGAATCTTTCAAATCGTTCAATTCTTCCACCGTCAGGCAGTGTACCCCGGAAGCATTCATAAACGGGTTTTCATAGCATTGATTTAAGAATTTAGTCTCAAGAGATGCTACCATTTTGGTAATATTTTTAGTTTGGTTCGAAAACCCGCATTAGATCCCTGAAAGCTTTGGATCTACATGGGCATTTATACGCAGGAGATGAGGTCGTTCAACTTTTCATATTTCTTAATATCGGGTGACATACACATTTTTCTTACTCGTTTTTTCACTCGTTTAAAGTTGTATGATTTCTAGTAAGAACTTTAAATTGTCATACTCAGGAATATGCTGAAGGTTGAGCGCTGGGACTGCTTCAAGGTAATGTAGTGTTGCCAATTCATGATTTGCAGAGTTGGAAAATTGTGAGTAAATCAACTGTAGTTTTATGACAATGGTTTTTCAAGAAATTGTTCGAGAGCTGTGAATTATTGTGAAGCGCAGTATGGTAATTTCAAGAAATCTTATATGAAGAAAATGACGTTTACAGAGGTCTTGCAACACAATTTAGGGGTCGTTGTTACGTTAGAAGCTCTTAAGATGAGTATTTTCTATGAATAATCTGTATTAGAGTGAAAAGTTATTTTAATGAAGAATGTCCACGAAAGAAAAACTCAAAAAAACAACAGAACTCTATTTCTAAAGGTCGGCCAGCACGATGTATATACCGCTGTCATAATAAATTTCTGTGAAACATGCTCCTAAAGGAAAATAAGTCTATTAGGAATCCAGAGTCTTGAACGTTTCGTTCCTATTAACATAACTAGAACAAAACGTGAACAAAACTTGAACCAAAACCAGTCCTTGTAAAACCATCATTTTCCTTACCTAAACCCCAAAACGCCTACGTCGGTTCTTGACCCGACATTCCGTGTTTCTTTCGCGCGCTCGCGCCCGGCTCTTGAAAAGTGGTGCTTCCTGCTTCGCAACTTGACAACTATCTCACGCACACCCTTTGTATCTTCCCAAATAAACGAGCAAGACCATCTTCATCGGTTTCTCTCGAGTTCTTGGCTAGAGATCTGAGCAGTTAGAGTGCGTTGGGAGGTGTCCCAATGGATCATTGACTTACGAACCAGTTTTTTTTCGGCCTTTTTTTGGACCGTCATTCCAGTATCGGACCCTGAGATTGATTCACGGACACGCTAAGCATGTGAACCATTCATCGGCACTCCGGTTGAGTGGTCTGAGTCTCTTAGCGATCGTGGTCCATAAAGAACTGACTTAGTCACAGAGCGTGAATTTCGTGAGGTGTGATGACTTTCTCAATATCAAACCATCCAATTCAGACTGTAGTAAGCCCAATTCATTGGCTATACTTCTCGAGCATGGACGACAGATAAGGAATTAGGCTGGAAAATTTTTGCCCAGCTCTAAGCGCTTTGTCCGAAAATTGATGTAAGGGTATATCGTTCGGAGCCTGTGGTCACTCTCTCGCTGACTCACCTTTAAGTAAGTTCTCTTCCCTCACAACACTATAAAATAAGATATCTTGAAGGCCCAACTTAGGTCGCAGTGAGAAAAACTTAGAAGCCAACCTAATCCATCAGTAGACAAATGACGAAACAAGTAGTTGCAGCTTTGCAAGTGGGCACTTTGCCCGGCGGAACCCAGGAAACTCTGGAAAATATCCTTTCGTATGAGGAGGAAATCAAGAAAAACAATGTGTCGCTGGTAGTCATCCCAGAAGCTACTCTTGGTGGTTATCCAAAGGGATCTAATTTTGGAACATACTTAGGGTATCGTTTGGATTCCGGTAAAAAGGAGTTCGCAGCGTACTTCTCTCAGGCCATCGAAGTAGGTGCTGGCGAAAGATACCATGAGATCAACAAACTCTGCAAGCTTGCCAAAAACACCGGTGCTTTTATCTGCTGTGGATGCATTGAGCGTGATGGAACCACGTTGTACTGCACAATGGTGTACATTGATCCAGAACTTGGTTACGTGGGCAAACATCGCAAGCTCACACCCACGGCCACAGAGCGCTTAGTCTGGGGTCAAGGCGACGGTTCTACGTTGACAGTGGTTGACACGAAAGTGGGCAAAGTAGGCGGGGCCATTTGCTGGGAAAATATGATGCCTTTGATGAGACAGGCCATGTACAATAAGGGTGTTGAAGTTTGGTGTGCTCCAACAGTAGACCAAAGAGACTTGTGGCGTGTTGTGGTCCAGAACATCGCTTATGAAGGCCGACTTTTCGTTGTTAGTGCCGTCCAGTTCATGCGCAGTGCTACTGAAATGGGTCTCGGTGAAATTGCAGACGAAGCCACGGGACAAAGAAGGCTGCCTGGTTTCGAGGCAAACGAGGATAACTGCATCAACGGTGGTAGCGTGATTGTGAACCCCTTTGGCCAGATTATTGCCGGTCCACTAATCGGAAAAGAGGGTCTATTGTGCGCGGAAATTGACACTAGTATGATCATCGAAGCTCGTTACGAGCTCGATCTAACAGGCCACTATTCCAGAGGAGACGTTTTCAAATTGACCGTTAATGAGGCCCCGCACGGTGTAACTTACACCTCATAGGCTGCTTGGCGTATGATTTTGTTAGTCAGTAGTGTTCCTGCACAAATTGCTACATCGGAAGGTAGTATGTCAAGGGCTAATTAATAGCGACTAATAGAAGCTCAGTGTAACTTAAAGCTTTCGTAATGCAAAAGTGCTGCCTATTGTCGAAAGCCAAAGCTCTGGCGTCACATCGTGCCAAATTTTTGGCACACTGTCACTCGGACCCTCTTATTGGTGAAAATGTCATCGAAATTAAGGTTTCTTTCAAAGTATCTACGTCGAGTATTTCTTTATCGACACCAAGCGTGTGTATGGGATCAGATAGCATTGATCGCCCATTGTGACACTGATCTAAGGTAACTGACGTCCGGCCCAGCGTTTTTAAGTATTTATCTCATCTACTGTCATTAAAACAGAGCTTCAACAGACACGCAATGAGAAATCATGTGATGAAATGACTGATAGCGCACTCTCAGCGTCAACTGGTTCTGTTCAGAGTTACAACATACTTCGACCAGCTCGCACTTGATGAGAAGCAATTTGGCCTGCTCAGCTTTGTTTGATTTGGAAATATACTTTATAAACTGCTTAATAATCTGGTCAAGCAAGCGTATTGATAGAATGAGCATTATTTAATAGCGAGTCCGCGAGCATAACCTTGTGGGCGCAATAAAGACAGACGTAATGCAAGCTTATTTTGTAAGGACAATTAGCACAAGAAGGGGGATACTATTGTCGCTGCCATGCATTGCAGGCAAATTATTTAGAGCATAATATTCTGTGATCTGTTCTTATTTGCCAGCATCAGATCTCCAGATCGTGAATGGATAGCGAGATTCATAGCCGCTCTGTATGGCGCCCATATCTAACCGCTAAGATTTTTGGAATAATCTTCAAACTATCAACAAAAAAAATCCGCGGTTTTCAAAACTAATCAAAATCACCCCCAAAACTCACCGAAATCGCAGCAAATTTTCAGCTCGGTATTTTGAAGGACTTTATTTTTGTACTAGATGGGCTACCTCTCACAAAGACATCTTGTGGACATGAATCTTCACTTTTCTGTGTAAGCCTTAGGAATTTAACATCAAGGTTCCTTTCGTAATTGCAGAGCGAGAATTATTGAAATTCACAAGTTTCAAGCTTCTCAGCTGAAAGGATTTGAATTACATTCCTTGACTGCAATTCAATTTCATACTCTGGTGCAGCCCTCGGACATGAGATTCATCACTTTACGTGCAATTGCAGTGAACATATTGGTACAGTGATCGTTGTGTGTATGATTACTATGCCACTTGATATGTCAGCTTCATCAAAGGTACAAAGCGACTTCAATAAAGGGCGGTCAAGTCCTGGTAACTCTGCACTATCACAGCAGCTGTCGCGTTGAAAATTTTCGAATCATTCACCAGAAAGCTTTGACACACAGAGCTAGAAATTTCAAGTAGTCAGGGCATCACACAGAGCACAAAGTGTGGAAAACCGATTTCTAGAAGTATGTGGTAGCTTCATTTTTTTTAGACCGCTTGCCATGCTTCTTTCGGGGGTTTGGCTCCCCAATTGGCTGATTGGTAGTTCCGAGATTCTATACCTGACAACACTTCCATTGGTGTCAACCTTCTCATTGACGAGAGGTCAAAAGATCGGCACGGATGTTGCTCCGTCTATCTGTGCCTGATGATTGCTTGAACTGACGGAGCTTTCAGCGGTTGGGGCGGCCTGAGGTCTATGAAATGCTCGTGAAACGAGGAAAAGTCAGTTTTGAGAAGACGTTTCCGATTGCCAGTTGAACTTGCAGCTCCGCTTTTCGCTCATACAGATATTACACCATATGTTGCACCATGTATATTTTCATTGCGTGTCTTTGGGTCTGTCGCTTTGCAAATGTAAGTATTGAAGTGATAGCCTCCTCAATGAGAGATAATGCGATGTGTTCTGTCGCTAATAAACTTTTGGGATCGAGCTTCGGTGTCGATTCCTTGCTCTTTGTGTGTGGTCTCCTTTTCAAATTCCGTGGTGCAGTGACCCATTATTGGAGTGTTCCCAGAGCGAATTCTGAAGCTTTCAATTTTCACACCTCTAGAGACTAGAAGAGAGCTACATTGCGTCAAAGAGTCAATTTGAACATCGCTCGTTATCTTGTATCAAAGTTTTGCGCCTTAAACCTTCTGCCACTGTTACACTCGCGAGCGTAATAGTGACGGACAAAAAGTGAAGATGATAGAACGTCAAGCATGTGGTTCAATGTCCTTGTAGCGTAAATTTGCATTAGCCACATCAAACTAGTTGCAATTAGTCAATTTAAGTTGGTAGACAACCCAATGTAAGCTCGAGCTCGAATGACATCGAGCAGCATCGCAATCTGCCAACGGCACATGCTGAGGTGCGAGCCTCTTCGAGCCTCCACGACTCAACTCACTCGTCAAACAGAACTCCAACTTTGTTGAAGACGCTTGGGGACTGAAAGATAAGCTTGTCGCGGGTGTCTTCCAAGAGGATAAGAGAAACACCTCTCAGCTTACTGACGGCAAGGCTTGAAAGATAGAACGCTACAAAAAGTCAACGCTGTTTTGGCGCTCGGGTGATCTGGTATAGCCATAAGCCGCACAAGAATTGAGTGAGGCTAATCTTTTGTTCTACAGTATTTTATCACTCTTTATCAATTTTACTGATGCGTAAATTAGAAAGTTAAGGTCCTTTCTTGATCTTCACAAATCTGAAAAACATGAAGAGGACCTCTGTTTTTAACGAGCCCTGGAACGCCGAAAAAAGCCTAGCTGTAATGGAGACCATTTTCTTAGCATTTCTTTGAACATAGACCGGATAGCTCGCAAGCCGGTTTTTCAACAGCCAAAGCTTTAGCCGTGTAGTAAGTCCAAGAGCAACGAGCATAGAAAACGCTCTCTGCAGCGACTTTTCCGCTGACAGAGCATCTTTCGAGCTCTTTCAACAAATGGTAGCCGAGCGGCGACGAGCTACGATACTCACAAGTCCTTTTTACGGTGCCGAAGCTGAACCAAAGCACACTTTCGTTTTTCGCCTCCAACGACCACTTTTACGCGTTCAATAAGCGAAGGCAAGAAAAAATCACCCAGCAGTTTGAACTCCTGAGATCAGCTGTCATGCACGCTAGCGACCCATCTTTGCCGCTACCCTAATGGACTGCACTTAGTTTGCCATTGAGCAAAATAACGAATTTGGTCTGTCTATTCACGTTCACACAGCTGTGCACAGCTGTGCCAAGCCAAAGTTTCAGCTCGATACGGGCAGATGCTGACGGACATTGACCGGTCTCTCATAGTTTTACGTGTTGACAGCAGTACGCGGGATAACGCAGATTTCAATTACGGACGATGTAACCTGCTCACCGGTGCACGAATTATCAAGACAGACCAGCAAAACTTGAAAAAATACCTTTTTCTCACGACCACATCGCGTAGTGCATTGAGGAGGGCGCTGGCATGGGTAGTGCCGGCATTTTATTTCACAATCCAACGGTGCAGTAAACGATGAACAAATCTGTTTTCGCGCATGCTTCGTAAGCGTGAGTGCATTTCCGCATCTGTGAACTCCGAAGGCTCGAGACCTGATATGGATGTTTTGAGAGTTCCATGCCAGCTACTTTCTTTTCATGCGGCGAACAGTCAGCTTTTTCCAAACCGATGCACATTTTGTTCTTACATGTGATGATTTTGTTCTCAACGGAAATTTCTGTGCATATGCACACCTGTCTCCAGCAGTGACGAAGGTTCGCATCTCCGAACGGTGATTACAACATTCCGACCGTCTAAATGTCAGCGCTGCGAGACATGCGTGTATCTGCCAAAGAGCACCGCCTGTATCCCATCCAGCATCGCCTTGCTGCGACCTAGCGTCCCAGTACCATGGTGAGCAAGCGTCACGTAATCTGAATACAACCGCAGGCAGCTTTCCAAATTCCACCAGTTTCAGTGATACGTGGGTGTGGCTAGAGATATAAGTACACAGAGTTTCATTTTGAGCTTACGACTTGCGATGAGTCAAGTATTCTGATAGAAATTAGGCCAAAAACAATGTGGTACGTCGCAATCCAGCTCATCAGCTTTGCTGCAAGAGCTCTTGCTTCATCGAGTCAAGATGTTGACCTTCGCGACCGCGTTTGTTTGCCCACAGGAGACAACACTCCTGGGCTCGGTGCTAAGATATACTCCTACACGTACGGGGATCTTGATTCTGCCTACAGTTTAGACTATTTGGAATCTGGGTACAAGACACAATCAACATTGATCAACCAAATATTCGGGATAACCGACATTTCTTTTCGAAAAGTTCATGCAGAAGACGGTGAAGCCGTTGGGACTCTTTACGATGAAGATATTTCAATCACCAACTTTGCTCTAGAGCTGGCGGGATACTTCTACCCGTCTCAGAGTGGAACTTACACCATAACGACCAACGAGATCGATGATGGCTTTGCGCTGATGATGGGAGAAAGCGCCTTTGAATGCTGCGTGAGTAACCCCATTTCAAACGGTGGCGACTCCGAAAGTGTCGAAGAATTGTCAAAGCGTGATAGTGGCGATTCTACAGCCATGTTAAGTGCGTTCTATAACAAAGGTCCGGCTAGCGTTCAGGTAAAGGTTAACCAAGGCATGTACTACCCTATTCGGATGGTGTACGCAAATGCCGAGAAAAGCGCAATTATGGACATTTCTCTCACCTTACCAGATGGAACGGTCAAAACAACATTTGACGAAATGGTGTCCTTTCCATTTGATGACGGCACAGATGGACAGTGTGATGCGGTAGTAGCTACTGAGACTTATACTGGCAATGTCTCATCGACATCTACGGCAGATGATGCTAAGACTATATATGTACTGACTCCAACTGCCGTGGTAACGACTACCCTGCACACTCCATGGAGTGGTTCCGAGACCTCTACCTGGTCCACGGGTATGACCACTTTCACCGGTACCGACGGTATTTCAACGACGGAGACTATTTATTACGTGGAAACTCCTACTGTCGGAATTCAATCTACTTCTACCACTGGCTGGAGTGGATCTGTCACCTTGACCTACTCGACTGATGTGACCACATTCACCGGCTCTGATGGTGTTCCAACCACTGAGACGATCTACTATGTGGAGACGCCATTTGTTGGAATAAGTTCAACTACCATCACTGGATGGAGTGGATCTATCACCTCTACCTACTCCACCGCACTCACCACCTTCACTGGATCTGATGGTATTGCAACAACCGAGACCATCTACTATGTCGAGACTCCCGTTGTTGGAATCGAGTCCACCACCACTACCGGGTGGACTGGATCTGTTACATCGACTTACTCAACCGACGTGACCACCTTCACTGGCTCAGACGGTATCCCTACTACCGAGACCATTTACTATGTCGAGACCCCAGTGGTCGGTATCGAATCCACCACCACTACCGGCTGGACTGGATCTGTTACATCGACTTACTCCACCGAATTGACCACCTTCACCGGCTCAGACGGTATCCCAACTACCGAGACCATCTACTACGTAGAGACTCCAGTTGTTGAAATCGAGTCCACCACGACTCTCGGTTGGACTGGGACTGTCACTTCGACCTATACTACTGAACTAACCACCTTCACTGGATCTGACGGAATTGCAACGACTGAGACCATCTACTATGTCGAGACCCCAGATGTAGACGTGAATCCACCACCACTACCGGCTGGACTGGATCTGTCACTTCGACATACTCCACCGAATTGACCACCTTCACCGGCTCAGACGGTATCCCAACCACTGAGACCATCTACTATGTCGAGACCCCAGTTGTTGGAATCAGTTCCACGACCATTACCGGCTGGACTGGATCTGTTACATCGACTTACTCAACCGACGTGACCACATTTACCGGATCTGATGGAATTGCAACAACCGAGACCATTTACTATGTCGAGACCCCAGTGGTCGGTATCGAATCCACCACCACTACCGGCTGGACTGGATCTGTCACTTCGACATACTCCACCGAATTGACCACCTTCACTGGATCTGATGGTATTCCTACAACCGAGACCATCTACTATGTCGAGACCCCAGTGGTCGGTATCGAATCCACCACCACTACCGGCTGGACTGGATCTGTTACATCGACTTACTCTACCGAGTTGACCACCTTCACTGGATCTGATGGTATTGCAACAATCGAGACCATTTACTATGTCGAGACTCCCGTTGTTGGAATCGAGTCCACCACCACTACCGGGTGGACTGGATCTGTTACATCGACTTACTCAACCGACGTGACCACCTTCACTGGCTCAGACGGTATCCCTACTACCGAGACCATTTACTATGTCGAGACCCCAGTGGTCGGTATCGAATCCACCACCACTACCGGCTGGGACTGGGATCTGTTACATCGACTTACTCAACCGACGTACGACCCTACCTTCACGTGGCCTGAGAGGGTTATCCCGTCTACCGAAGAACCGACTTAACTATAGGTCGAGGACTCCCGTGTTGGAATGAGTCCACCACACNCTCGGTTGGACTGGGACTGTCNCTTTCGACCTATACTTACTGAAACCTAACCNCTTCACCTTGGATCTGATGGTNTTGCAACAACCGNACCATTACTANGGTCGAGACCCCAGTGGTCGGTATCGAATCCACCACCACTACCGGCTGGACTGCATCTGTCACTTCGACATACTCCACCGAATTGACCACCTTCACTGGATCTGATGGTATTGCAACAACCGAGACCATTTACTATGTCGAGACCCCAGTGGTCGGTATCGAATCCACCACCACTACCGGCTGGACTGCATCTGTCACTTCGACATACTCCACCGAATTGACCACCTTCACTGGCTCAGACGGTATCCCCACTACCGAGACCATTTACTATGTCGAGACTCCCGTTGTTGGAATCGAGTCGACCACCACTACCGGCTGGACTGGATCTGTCACTTCGACATACTCCACCGAATTGACCACCTTCACCGGCTCAGACGGTATCCCAACTACCGAGACCATCTACTACGTAGAGACTCCAGTTGTTGAAATCAGCTCCACCACGACTCTCGGTTGGACTGGGACTGTCACTTCGACCTATACTACTGAACTAACCACCTTCACTGGATCTGACGGAATTGCAACGACTGAGACCATTTACTATGTCGAGACCCCAGTGGTCGGTATCGAATCCACCACCACTACCGGGTGGACTGGATCTGTTACATCGACTTACTCAACCGACGTGACCACCTTCACTGGCTCAGACGGTATCCCTACTACCGAGACCATTTACTATGTCGAGACCCCAGTGGTCGGAATCGAGTCCACCACCACTACCGGGTGGACTGGATCTGTTACATCGACATACTCCACCGAATTGACCACCTTCACTGGCTCAGACGGTATCCCTACTACCGAGACCATTTACTACGTTGAGACTCCAACTGCTATTACCGACTCTACGAATACATCTCCAAGCTCACAATCTCAGAGCTCTACGCCTAATGGTATCTCGAGTGCCGAACATACCTCTACCAGTGTTAGCACTGGTATTGGCAGCATTTCAAACTCAAAGACTGATTTCCAATTAAGCTTAAGCTCTTCAATGGCTTCTGAATCTTTGTCCACCTGTCATAATGTTGTGACCAGCACAATTTCTGGGTCAATTTCCATCTTCACCACCAATTGCCCAACTTCAATGCCTGAGCTCTCCTTGAGCTCTGTGTCTTCTGATTCAAGCTCGAAAGTCACACTCTCGCGGTCTTCGGCTCTGGGGAGTAGTCTATCAACCAGTGCTACCTTTGCATCGTCTTTGCCAAGTACTCCATACTACCAGAACACTACCAGCAGAGCTGATAATGGGTTTACTTCCGGCCTAGTGTCTTCAATCTCTGTTACACCTACATCTAGTACTCCATTGAGCTCTGAGAGCTCTCTTGTACCTTCTGACAGTTTGGTTACGTCTGGTGTTCCTACACTCTCAGGCACCCCAAGTCTCTCAGAAACTGCATCAGAGACCTCCAGTACTCCAGAGACCTCCAGTACTCCAGAGACCTCCAGTACTCCAGAGACCTCCAGTACTCCAGTGACCTCTGGCAATCCAGCGTCCTCTGGTAATCCAACGACCTCCGAGATCTTTTCAGTGACCTCTAGCTCTCCCGTTACCTTCAGTACCTCTAGCACCTCTGATAGTCCAGCGTCCTCGGGTACAGCAGCACCCTCGGGTACAGCAGCGTCCTCCGACATCTCTTCAGTCACCTCTGGTTCCCCGGCAACCTTCAATACTTCAATCATCTCGGGCACTCCAGCTTCCCCTGGTGATTCGGTCACCATTGTTTCTACAGTCACCTCTGGATATTCTGTGACCTCCGAGACCACTCCTATCACATCTGGATCGGCCCATGCCACAATTGGTTCGTCGGTGTCCTTTGAGACCACATCAGCCAGGTCCAGTAATTCATTCACCTGTAATTTTCTCGAGACTAGCTCCAACACTGGAGTGGTATCCGAGACTACGCCAAAAACCGTCCAAAGGTCACTAACTCAGGAATCTACACCGGTGACGTCAGGCCCAGCGCTAACGGAGCAAGTTGTCACCATCACAGAATCTGGTACTATAACTTCAGACACCACGACTTGCCCTGTTACAGAAGTTACTGCAAGTACATCTGGCTCTGAAAGTTTCAAAACTGCTCACGCCAGCACTTTAATTAATGTCGAGACTAGCTCCAATACTGGAGTGGTATTCGAGACTACATCAACATCCATCCCAAGTTCAGTAACCCAGAAATCTACTCCGGTGACATCAGGCCCAGCGCTAACCGATCAAGTTGTTACAATTACAGAGTCTGGTACTTTAATCTCATTCACCACAACTTGCCCTATATCAGAAGTCACTGCAAGTTTATCTGGCTCTGAAAGTTTCGAAACAGCTCTCGTTTCTACCGGCACGGACTTGGTGACTTCCCATTCTGGCACAATGCCAACTAGCGATTCGAAGCCAGCTTCCACCGGCTCAAACAGCTTCAAGTCCAGTGCCCCCTCTGCTGCTAGTTTCGCACCTTGTTTGACCACGTCAGGACTAATAAGTGAGTCCCACTTGTCTTCTAGCACACTTGCCTACACAAAGTCCACCGTGACTGAGACTGTGTCTGGAACAACCACCATTTACACGACAACCTGCTCCGTAAGACCTGTTAACCAGACCGTCACTACTGCTTCAGGCAACTCCGAAGCTGTCATCACTAGCACCGAAGCTAGCATTAAAACCACATATGCCAGTAGTGCTGTTTTGGAAAGTTCTACAGCAAACACCGAAACTGCTCCAGAATCTCGGTCAAACTCTGCCGGGCCTTCTAAAGTCTACAGTGGCGCTAGCGCCGTGACAGGCGCCCAGGGATCTTACACAACTCAATCTCCTTCTTCCACTCTTGAGGTCCAATATTCGTCCTCTCTTTCTGCTGTCTCTACCACGGCAGGTGTTTCATTTTACGAAGGCACGGCCAACCAGCTAAAGGCTGGTCTTCTTTTGGTTTTCCCGCTAGTTCTGTTGTGATTGCATTCACCAAGATACCCTGCAAAGATATACTACGAACTTGTAGATAGAATAGAAACTCATAATAATCTACTTCCATTAGATGTTTTTCATTAAATCAAGTCTGTGTAGCACTTATCTCTCATTTATCAAATAAGAGGCAGGTCAAACTGCTGGTGAAACATGGTTTTTCATAGTAAACATCGGTTTATCATTTTGTTTAGCCTATACAAGTCATACCTTGTAAATTCATATTGCGAGTTCATACTCAAATCGTGTAATTCTCGAGGCATATGCTCAGAGATGTACAGATACATACAATGAATTTGACCACATAGGAAGTGTATCTTGCAGCATCTTGCAGTATCCCGCAGTATCTCGCAGCATCTAGCATATATGTGCATATTGTATATAGTGTGATTGTTCAGAGCCGTAAACACACTAGAGGACTAGCACCAGAAATTCTGAAAGAGTCGATAGAGATCTAAATAGTAGCGATTCTACGAGATCCAAAGCCAATTTTTGTCAAACTAGGAAACTGAAGCTCAAGCAACAATGCGAGACCAGTTTTCGTACTTCGCCTCACCCTACTGGATGTCAGCGATCCATCTAGCCACTCGCTCGGCCAGAGCTCCAGTCTGCTTGTCAGGCTGAAGAGGAACGTGAATGGCACTTCCCTTCCAGTCGATCTCCTTGATGGGGGAGACAACTGCAGCGGTACCAGAACCAAAGGCTTCGACTAATTCACCTTTAGCAGCTCTCTCCTCAACTTCTCTGATGCTGAAGTAGCGCTCAGAGATAGTCCATTCTTCGGAGCTCAAGTTTTCCTTGGCTAAAGTTAGAATTGAGTCTCTCGTAACACCTTCCAAAATAGTACCGTCCAAGGGCGCTGTCACCAGCTCGTTCTTGCCAGTGACAGCGTCTTTGAAAACGAAAAACACGTTCATGGTACCCACTTCGGTAATGTTCTTTTCATGCCCAAATAGCCAAAGATTCTGATGGTAGCCTCTTGCAGCAGCTTGTTGGTGAGGCAGAGCGCATGGTGCATAGTTTGCACCCAGTTTCTTGTCGCCCACACCACCGGGCCATGCTCTGGTAGCGTAGTCCGTAGCCTCCAGTCTCACAGCTTTGAAACCAGTTTTGTAGTAAGGTCCCACAGGAGATGCAATAACGAACAGGAGGGCTTTGTCTGGTGCACTCACGCCGAGCGCAGCAGTGGTCCCTATCATGGTTGGTCTAAGATATAGAGAGTAACCGCGGCCCTCAGGCACCAGATGTTTGTCTTGCTCGATGAGCTTGCCCATCAGCTTGATAAGCTCCTCTGGGTCCACAATGGGCAAGCAGATTCTTGCTGCAGACTTGTTGAGACGCTTCATGTTCATATCTGGGCGGAACATCGTAACCTGATTGTCCGAAGTCTTGTAGGCCTTTAAACCCTCAAACAGCTCGAATCCGTAGTGGAACACAGCACAAGAAGGATCTAGGATGAGGTTGCCATATGGCTTGATCTCTGGCACGTCCCAACCTTTTTCCTTAGTCCATTCCACGGTCAACATGTGGTCTGTGAATGTCCTCCCGAAGACTAACTCGTCGTTGAGTCGTGGCTTGGACGGGGTATCCACAAGGGAGATTTTCACTTTGCTAGCATCTAAACCTGTCACAGTCATCTTTGCGGTCAATTGTCAACAAAATCCGCTTGCTAGCTTCCAACTTGAGTCTCTCAACATAGTACGCTTTATATGGCCTATGAACTCAAATGCACTTGTGAAAGCCAGTAAGGTCTATTGCTCGTTTTGCTGTATACATTACTACTCGACCGCTGGAGTAATTCATATCTATGTACTTCGTGAACATAGCCGACCGACGGATACTGTACCTGCGGTCGAGAGATCAAATTTAGCATGAGTCACTGGTTGTCAACACTTGTTATACACCAAGATAGCCTGCTCTGAACGTGACGTGGCAATCTCAAGTATCTATATCTGAACATTTTAGCTACTGAGTTGTGCTTGCCAACTGCTTGTATTTCACTACTACTCAGTAGTTGGATTTACCAGATTTTAAAGGCTTACTGTTTGTTCATGGGACAAAATAAAGATGTAAAACATGTATATCCGTATATTTGGGCTACAAAACTTTGCCAATTAACCGCCTGTATTTTCCTGCTAGCCATTCAGCGATTGGATCATCATGAGTTTTGTCCAAGAACTCCCCATCACTTATATCTTCCTGGGCAACTTTATCAGTCAATGGAGGATCCCTCAGGCAAAGGCCAAAAAATAACAGCGGCACCGTGAAAACCAAGGCCACAATTGACTCATACCTCTGGACATGCCTGTAAGCTTCTACCATAGCATTTCTTTGAGGAGTTCCCCAGGTATAGGTCAAAATAAATTCAAAAGGTGTACTATAGGCTGCTGATGCTTGCTCAACGCTTTGAAGCCTTGAAAGCAGGGCCTTGTATAAAGTCTGGGACCAAATGGCACCCGAAACGGCAGCACCTGTGGCCAAACCAATACGATAAAGTGTGTAATTCAAAGCTGTCACAGTCGCCATGTTATCGTGTGAAGTAGCTGACTGAACAGATATTGTAGTTGGGTAGATTAGTAGAGTGTCGCCCAGACCCCATATAACCATCGCTCCAATGATTCCAGAATGCGCAAACTCGCCACCTCTGTAGTGGTAAAAAAGTCCCATCGCAAGCATCCAGATGCCACATCCTCCAACTATGTAGCCCTTGAGCTTGGTACACCTTGTGATGTATAGCGAAAAGAACGTGGATGCAACCGTGGACACAAAGCTTGACAGTGACGATATAACTGTAGCCGACTTCACAGATTCGTTTACTGCAACAATAAGAATGGTGTAAATGTATCCAGCGACAGCGTTGTAGATAAATCCAATTAGAAATTGACACCCCAGCGCACCCCAAACTGCGCGGTCTTTAACTAGACCGTAGGGCACAGTTGGATGTCTAGCAGCTTTGCTCTCCCAAACCATGAAAAGAGGTAGAAGGACAAATCCCAGAACCAAAGGGCCAATTAAATGAGGATTAGACCATTTGGATTTGACTCCACCTGCTAAGGTTAGAGGTGCAAGTATACACCCCACAGAAATTGTCATCAACACAACACCAACGATGTCTAGCTTCCAGAATAGTTCGTATAATGTCCGAAGAAGACCGTGGCTTTGATAAAAACTCTTTTCATCTTTAAGGGCCGCCCACTGCTCAGTCTTTCTGGCTTTCAGTCTCATGTGCAGCATACAGAGTATCATTGGAACTGCGGATAGTGGGACAATGAAAGTCCACATGGCAATATCCCATGACCAGTGCTTTTGTGGGTTTGCACGAGCTGTCACAGTGCCAGCAATCCAAGTGTTGATAATATAAGGCCACGAAGGAGCAAATTGGTAGACTAATCGCCATCTCAAAGATGAAAAGTCTGACAGAATCAGAATCAATATGAGCAGAAGACCCACGTATCCCGTGCTCCAAAAGACAGCTCCTGCAGCGTACTTCTGAACGTCTGTAGCTTGACTTTGGATGATGGTGCCGACCGCGTAAAATATAAGAGCTGTAATAAACAGTGATAATCTGCCAAACACATCAGATAGTCTCGCGAATACAATTTGAGAAGCTGCACTTATAATTGCGGTTACCACTGTGATTGTTGATATCAAAGGATGGTCGGAATACGAAGAAACCGCATAGCTCGTGTAGACATATCGAACGCTACCATCGAGTCCGTAGCCGTATCCACATATAAACGCGGAAAGAAGTATGATGGCATGGTGATACCAGCGATGATACTGTGCCGCCATTATTTCTGTTTTACGAATCACCAATGATTTCGTAATTTTCAAAGGGAGTTCAGGTGTTACTTTCTCAGTGTCGACACGGAAGTCGTCTTTTGAATCCGCATGGCTCGGTCTTGCGTTGTGATTGTTCATTGTTCCGAATAATACGCCCTGGCTTTCAGAGTCCTGAACTCAAATACCTGATCTCAACCGTTGAAACCATCTATTTTATAGAATCAGAGAATATTCACCTTTGTTGAAAGACACAGGAAACTTAACATCACATCTGCACCCATTTATCATATATACACCCATTGTTTTGTATAACATTATGATGATCCTGTTATGCAGCCCTTTCAGGGTGCAGAACTGTCATGAGTTTGACTCGGCAGTCTGGATCTCTACGACAAAATCGTGTAGTCAAAGCAAGCGTACTTTCTGTACAAGATAGAGCTTCTTGGGTGTCTAGTTGTCAAATTGTGATCATATCATTGATATATGACAGCGTCAAGGTCCAAGTGACACGTTAGTATAAGATGATCTGGCGCTGGACAACCCACAGTAGTCTGGAGACGGTCATGTATGGCTTCACACTTACAATTGTCGGTTTACAGTCGAAAAAAAGGAACTTTGAAGCTGTGAACAAAACTAGAAGACTTGGCCAAGCCAGATGATCTGAATATTGTCGAAGAGAAACGGCAGACAAACATTGAGTGCCGTTTTACAAGAAATACTCACCTTGCCATTATACCAGATCTCGAAAAGGAACTTGATGCTCTCTCGTCTAGATATTCATCGTCTACGCAGAAGTCAACACATAGTTTTTCTACATATGTTTTGTTCACGGGTAAAAAGACCAATGATATGAAAAAAACATCAAGCAGTAGCAGATGTGATGTTCTTTAGACGTTAGCATTAGATGCAGTGCATCACTGGGACTGACATCATATTCATTGATATGCAAAAAAACACATCGCCTGCTGCTAAGAGTGTCTTTCTCATTTCGTTATCCCATTTACTAAAGCGAGAGTTCCGTAGTGCAACAGGTTTTGAGATGTAGATTGAGAGACATGATTTAAGGAATCGGAACGTGAATAAGCTTTTGAATTTATCCCCGCATGATATCACCAAATCATAGGCTCTTTACTTCAGACTCCGCTTCGTCAACTAAAAGTTACCTTATCTTCAGCCTTGTCTTCCAAGAGTCTAAAATGGTAGACATCTCTGAGCACAGCAAGGCGGGGTTGAAACTTGATAAGTCGGGCGAGAAGAATCAGATCTCATGCTAACAAAGAGATATATACCATTGTCTGCGGGCGAGAAAGGCCAGTACCTATTCGCACAATGTAATAACTTTTAGCCTCTGCGGGCGAAAAATAATGATCATACCAATTGCACACACACCACGAAAGATAACACACACCGCTCACAAAAGCTTCGATTCTAACGATTTAGAAAGCCGAAGAGGCAATGGCTAAACTAATTAGAGTATCTGAATCTTTAGATATATTTATCATGTTTTCCATCAATCTCAAAGGTGGTTAGACTCTTGAAATTTAGCACTCTCACTCACCAACTATGAAGAAATCAGGCAGAGCTGGAAATGCACCTAGTGAGACAACCCATCTCTTTGAGCCAGCATTGAGAGATATAGTTGAGGATTCAGAAACTAGTACACCTTCTTTTGAGTCAATTAAAGTCAGTTTAGCGCAAAACAATGAGTGGTATCATTCTAGTTCTGATTCCGCTAGTTCCCGAAGCAATATCGTCAATGACCGAACCACCTCAGAACTACCACAGCAACGCATTTTCACTATAGCTGCATCAATGTTCATAGGAATATTTCTTGCTGCCCTTGATAACACAGTTGTATCTACGCTATTGCCCCATATAGGATCCGAGTTCAATGAGATGCCCAGAATATCTCTGGTAGCCACGTCGTATATCTTTGCCTGCGCTGTTTTCCAGCCACTGTTTGGAAAGATTTCAGATATATTTGGAAGGAAGCCACTGCTTGTTTTCAGCAACATAGTGTTTTTCTTTGGTTGCTTGATATGCGGTTTGAGCTACAACATATGGTGGTTGATATTGGGAAGACTCATCACTGGAATTGGAGGTGGTGGTCTCACGTCTATGTGCACAATTACTTTAAGTGACATTATTCCTCTTCGGAATAGAGCGGTATATCAAGGCGCTGGGAACTTTTTCTACGCTTTAGGGACTGCTTGTGGGGGATTGATTGGTGGGCTCTTCAGCGAATATGGGGGTGGCTGGAGAATGGCTTTTCTTATTCAGTTGCCCTTCTGTTTTCTGAGCTGCACCATGATTATCGCTTTCTTGCACTTAGCTGGTGACAAAAACCTCGCGAAAGGATCTTCTGTATCTCACAAGCTCAAGCAGGTAGACTGGTATGGTGTCGTAACTTTGATATTGTTTCTATTAATGTTCATGGTGACAATAACGGTAGGCGGCCAGTACATACCATATCGTTCCATGAAGTTCCTTCTGCTTTTCATTGCAGTATGTGTTTCTGGTGTTGTATTTGTCTATGCCGAGATATACTGGACAAACGACCCCATTCTTCCAGTTACCTTTCTCAAAAACAGAAGCGTTTTAGGCCCCAGTCTCGCAAATTGGTTTTGTATGATGGGTTTTATGACAGTGAACTACTATCTACCAATCTACTGGTCTTGCGTATTGAATCAAGGGCCAGTTGAAATAGGTCAAAAATCAGTAGCCAGCTTCTTTAGCATGTCCATAGGTTCATTTGGGCCGGGCTATTATGTGAAGTGTTTTGGAAAATACTACAACCTTATGATGGTAGCGTGCCTCATTTTGATAATTGGACAGCTCCAAATTATCTCTATCACTCCACAAATGTCTCAGTGGAGACAGTCTATTCTTTTAGCTGTCCCAGGATTGGGCGGCGCAATGTTGATTACTATTACGTTATTGGCCATGATGGCTGCTGTTCCTCAAAAACATCATGCGGCTACTACGTCAATCTCGTATGCTTTTAGAACAACCGGCTGCACCATTGGTATCTCGCTGGGTGCAGCGATATTCCAAAACTCTTTAAGAAGCATTGTCACGAAATCTGTGATGAGCTTTCATGGTAGTGGACATTCCAAACAGGAACTTGCCTCTATTATTGAAAAGGCTTTGCATTCGTCTGATTGGGTGAACAACGGTTGTCCTGATTTTGTACGCCAAACCTTGCTAGACTGTTACCAGTATGCATGCGACAAGACATTTAAATTTTGCCTTCTTTGTTTTGCGCTGACAACTTTCGCATGCTCAATAGTCAAAGAGCATAGCTTATCTACAGCGCTTGGCTAGGAAGCCACTGTCATCAGTAGCAGTACTTTCTACTTCTTTGATTATGTCGAACGCCTAGTTTGCTGCTTGAATATGTCCATTTTCAATTGAAAGTACTTCACAGGAGAAACGGCCTTGGGGCAGCAAATAGGAAAAGACTCGTAAAATTCGTTTAATGAAAAACAAGGCTCCTTCATTGAAAGTCACGAACCTAAGAAATAACAGAATCGCAAGTCCATATGTGTTTTTGAAGGGACGTTGAATCTGTTTCTGGCAGCAGTACCTTTCTATTCGAAATTGTATGCGAATTTACAATGTCTAAAGGACCTTATCTATATCTGACTATGACGCTCGGATTATGCAGCAAGGTCAAAATCGTAGCCTTGACATATCATGAAACTTACATCAAACGACTCGAGCGAGCATTTGAATACCATGACCAATTGCAAAGGCTGCTTATCTCGCCAAATACCATATCTAAACAAATCGCAAGTAGCTGGTACCAATTCAAGGCACCATACTCATTGACTGGTGCTTCTTAGCACCAAAAAAGATTGAATATCTCTGAGCGCAGTTGCGATCCAAAACTTCTAGTTCCCCGCACTGGTCCCACTTCAGAATCTTTCAATAATTACTTGTCATGCCATGAATACGATTATAAAAGTACTCGTTGCCATTTATGCTAAGCAGAATCATTCATTCTCAGTAATCAGAATTCTTATCGGTTATTATCTTCACCCATTGCAACTATCTTATCTTGATTGTAACCTAAATCTGCAATTTTGGAAAAAAGAGATGTGCCAAGAGTAGTCATCACTGCCGTCTTTCTGATATAATTTCGAACTGGTTTGGAGCCTTTTTGACTCTCCTCAACATCGACTTACAACACTTTTAAGATGGACAAAAGACAAATAACCAGAAATCGGCCCGTTAAGGCCTGTGTAATCTGCTTCAACGGTAAACGAAAGTGCACTAGAGAGAAACCTGTTTGCTCGCGGTGTGATAGGCTTGGCTTCAAATGTGTATATCTGGCAAAGCTTAAAACTAGCCCCAGAAACTCCTTCTCTTCAGCAGATTCAGAAGAGTTAAAAGACTCAACGTTACATTTCCTAGATGAAAACAGGAGAAATGAAGAAAACAACAATTTCAGGATAATCACAAGCCGCAGTGGTGAATTATCTGTTCTTGTGCCCAAGAGCCTTTTTCCATTCTATGATCTCGCCTCGATTGTATCGTATTTGATCAAAAAGAAGACGGATGATGACAGCGAAACGTGCATATTTGACTTCTCACAGCTGGTTACCAGTCGACTGGGCATTGAGGACTTAAGGTCAAAAATGCCCGACGAGAATTTAGGAAATTATCTCATTACTCACTTCATGGACTCAATATTTCCTCTTGTTCCTATAATTGATGAAATGAACTTAATAATAAAATGGAAGCTGTTTTTAAGAGAACCTTCGTCCTTTGAAGATTTGAATGCAATGATAACATTCTTTGCGGTTTTCTTTTCCAGCTCTTTTTCTCTACACCTTGATGAGCTGTATCAGTGCAGAAATAATGAAGCACCTAATAGCGACTCGAGGTTTTTGGAACTTGCGTCTGAGTATTTTGAGTGCGTTGAGAATATCAAAGTTCTCCTCTTGACAAATTACAACCCATCCATACCAGCAATATCTTCGCTTGCTATGATGTATTACGTGGCATCATTAAATTGTAACGAGCTTGCTGTACAAGTTTCCACTTTGCTCCGTTATAGTCAAATGGCAGGGCTACATCGAAAAGCATCGCAACTATCAGAAACTCCTTTGAAAGAGGTTGTGTATGCTTTTGTTGTCTTTCTTGACTCCATTGTTACCTGTTATACAGGACTTCCTACGCAAGCTGATCTAACCTCAAATGAGATCTACGAGGGAACGGAAAACCTTCCTAGCGATCCTTCTACATTAGCCGCTATTGCTAGATTTCGTGCAGCCCGCTTATGCGCAGACATTAAGACCAAACTAAGCGGTGTCGAATTGTTGAGCCAAGATGATGTGGAAGAGAAAAGAAGGGCATTCGAGAAAGCTGAACAAGAGATCTATTTAATCAACGAGAGGCTTTCAAAGCTGTCCGCTTCCTTCCAATCAGATCAGGCCTGGTCTTACAATGAGAGCTGGCTCTTCCTGAGAAGAGCGGGGCGTATGCTTGCCTACTTAAGCTCAAATGCACAAGGCAAATGGAAAAAAATGAGTTCAGAAAGCATTTTCAACAACAGGGATTTGATTATACAATCACTGCTTTTAGTAAATGAGTCGTTCTTGAAGATTTCGTGCGCACTTCAGCAAGGCACAAAGAGTCTATGGTTCTTGAGGAACACGTACCCTTTTGAGCCGATAGTTATAGTTTTATCCCATTTGAAAAGATATCCAAACGCATGCGTAAACTTTATGGGATTAAAAGAGACAGTGTACTATACTAAAAGCTCAAAAATCGACTATTATTCTGGGGACTTGCGTGTCGTATTAGTCGAAAAGTGTTTCCAGGTTCTGTATGAGATTGAGTGTCTTTGGCCTCCAAAGGTACAAAATACATTCAAAGAGGTATCCGCATTGAAATCAAAGTTGATAACAAAGAAAGCAAGATAAAGAGCATAGCATTAGGCTAGCTCTTTTCGAAAAGTAATAGAATTTACAGTTTATGAATGTCATTCTTTTTAAACGAGGAACCACTGAATATAAGCTTAGTATTAATCAAGGAACGTGCTGCCTTGCGCAAAAGGTTCGAACAAAGTCAACACAAAACAATGATTTCTTTCATTGAAACCTTGTTCTAGAAGCGTCATAACGAGTTTTGAGCATGCCGACATCAAAAATAACTTCAAAATCTGGTATGTCAGCGACGTTAAAAAATCTAACTCTTGTATTCGGTAACTCGAAGGCCGTTTTTGTTCTAGAGGTTCCCAGCACCACCGCCCGCGAGATTTTCGAGACAAAAATAAAGTATAAAATACCTAAAGGAAGTCACAAACTTGTTCAAGTTTATCATAAAGTGTAACGAAAGTAAGGATTCTCAAAATCAGTAAGATCTGCAAACTCAATGTTTTTCATATCAGACTGAGGAGGATTTTCCAAAGCCAGCTTGTCTCTCCGCTTGTTTTCATTTGCGTTCAAGACATATAGAGCAGCGATGATGACGATGCACGCGCCATAACAAACAACAAGCGCTACTTTAGCCCCTGTGTAATGAGGAGCTTGGGAGCTGATGAAGGTGTGAGGACCAGCAAGATTGGCTGCTGCATAACCGATCAAAGTTGTCGAAGAAACAGTCCATTTTTTTGTATAACCAAGGGTGTTAGCTGAGATATTGGCAAGAACACAAATAAAAGCTAACGGTGATATGTAGTTGAGTGCAAGTCCAGCAAGCCTTGCATTTTTGCTGTCATTTGCAAACGCCAACATACACATTCCCATGAACGTGATAAGCAGCGAAATTATCGACCAAATCAATCGACTTTCCAAGTACTTCACTTGTTTCTTAGAGCAATAATAAGACGCAAAACCAAGTAAAGGCAAGCCACCCCATTCAACAGCTGCTATTCCAGTTGAAACCAACAAAGTCTTTTTCGTTGTATACCCAAAATCACTCTTGAAAAGTATAGATTGGAAGTTTGTCAAAGCCCCGTTGGGAATATTAGCCGCTATGCAGTAAAGAAAATAGAGCCATGTTCTGGGATCTATTAAAGCTTCCCGAATTTGATGTTTCTTGATATGGTGATTACCAAAACCCTGTTGATTGCCCCGAATTCTTTGAGTCAAAACAAGTTTCTCGTGCTTGGTTAGAAACCACGCCTTTAGCGGAGAATCTGGTAAGTGAAGCATCATCAAGACTCCGGCAAAAATTGTAATGCATCCGGTGGAAAGAAAAACAATTTTCCATGCAGAGATAGAGTAAGTACCGGCGCGGATATATAGGCCATACGCCATCGAACTGCCCCACATTGCACCTAAACCATTGAAGCCAAACCATATACAGATTCTGAGAAACTGCTCTTCCTTCTTCCAATACTGTGAAGTGATGATAGTAAAGGCAGGCGTAACTGAGCTTTCGAAAAAGCCTAGCAGACAACGAAGAACAATAAAGGAAGCATAATTAACGCTGGGTGCAGAATGTAAAGCTAGAATTAAGCCCCACAACATAATGATAGAACACAAAAACTTCATGAAGTATTGAGTCTTTTGCAGCAAAGGTGGAAGCACGAAGAGCCCTCCAAGGTAACCGAAGTAAAAAGCAGAGCCTGCCCATGAATAGTCGTCCCCGGTCATTTTGAGATCTGTAATAAGTCCCATGATTGCTGCGGTTCCAATTGTTGTCTTATCCATGAATTGAATGGCGTAAACGAGTGACATCAAAGGAAACATACAAAGATCAATTTTGCGAACCAACCTCCTGGATTCCTCGGGTGTTGGTTCGATATCCATAGCTTGGACGCCTAGTTTCATCGCATCATCAAAATCGGCTGTGATTTCTGTTTCCTTGCCATTAGGTGACATGATAGTTGTAACGACAATTTTTTCGCCATGTTGCTGGGTCGAAAAAACGCAGTTCAGTTCAGAGAGGGATCCGGCTTCATTGTCTATAGTGTCTGCGATTGATGTCTTCACCGGTTCTTTGGGTTGCTTGTCCATGATGGTCTTTCAAGCTTGGGTGTCTTGATGTCTTGGAAGAAATCTGGCTTTGGAAAAGTGTAAGTAAATCAACTCAAAACCCGAAAGAACAGCGATGCTCATCTCTTCAAATAAGCTTTGAATCGCTCCCACAAGATCGAACCCGCGATAAAGAAGATGAGATTAGATACCCCTTGGTTGTTACCATTGATGATGGCAGGATGCTTTTAACAAGAAGATAAAACTTTTAAGTGCGAATCTTCCCTCTCCTTTGGTATTTTCCCCCGCCCAACTGCACCTTTGATCAAGCTTTCACGTCCGCTCTCACGCAGGCCATCTCTTACAGATAGAATCAAGTCCATTATGTGCAAGCAAAGCCTTATCTAAATGTATAGGCAAATGAAGTTGGACACTCCGTCTCTTTTAAACTGAAAGGACTTTCAATGATCTCTCGCCCGCAGTTCGCGTTGTAACTCATATTTTCTCCTCCGCAGTAGTTGATTTTTATATTTTCGAAAAAGTTGTTCTCGTCCGCACCAGCAGATGAGCTGAAAACTGATAGTCAGCTTTAAGTCATAATTGGAACAACATCAGCGAAAGATACATAGATTATACGCCATGGAGAAATCATATAAAAAAGCCGTTGCGCAGTGCTGTATGTTTCGATACGTGTTGATTATGCAGCCATCACATCACTGACTCGAAGTATGTCGTACGACTTCAAATCTACCGGTGTCTCTTTACGCAAAGAGCCCTTTTTTAAGAAAAAGAGGACCATTATCAGCGTAATCCTTGCATTGTGCTTTGGAGCAGCTGTTAGTATGTCGCATTTGGCCAAAAACAATTATGTACGCCGCGAAACAAACTACTGTGGAAAAATCGATGCAATTACACCGGCATTCGGCAACTCTGTAAGAGCTATTTTTGAAGACCCTCAGTTCAAGGAACAATCTATCAAAAAACTCAGTGGCGCTCTTCAGATACCAACAGAGGTTTATGACGATAATCCAAGCCCACATGACGACCTGGAGTACTATGAGGAATTCTTCAAACTCCATGATTATCTTTCTGAGACTTTTCCTCTGACCTACCGGCACCTAAAAGTTGAAAAGGTTAACCTAGTTAACCTTGTATACACATGGGAAGGCAAAAATTCGTTGTTGAAACCTATGCTTTTTACAGCGCATCAGGACGTAGTCCCAGTCGAGAGAGAAACCATTTCAAAATGGAAGTTCCCGCCCTTTTCAGGCCATTACGATAAAGAGACCGACACTGTTTGGGGAAGAGGAGCGCTTGACTGTAAGACAATGCTGATTGCAGAATTGGAGGCAGTCGAACAACTATTGAAAGACGGCTTTGTTCCCGAGAGAACAGTCATTATTGCATTCGGATTCGATGAAGAAACAGCAGGTCTTCAAGGAGCTCGCACTCTGGCTCCATTCTTTGAAGAACGCTACGGTAAAAATGGAATCTACTCCATAGTCGATGAAGGCGCGATGGTTCAAGAAATTGACGAAAACGTCTTCATTGCTGCACCAATAGTACAAGAGAAGGGATACGTCGATGTCCAATTTACAGTGAGTGGTGTTGGAGGACATTCTTCGATTCCTCCAAAGCACACAACAATTGGAGTAGCATCAGATATTGTTCTAACACTAGAGAACAACCCCTTCTTGTTTGACATGGGTCTAGATAGTGCGTTCTATGGATACTTGACCTGTGTGGCTGAGCATGATAGCAAGTTCCCTTCAGAGTTCAGAGATGCTGTCTTAGATGCTCCCTACGACGACAAACAAAGAAAGAAGATGATCGAGTTTACATCTCAGGTTCCCTCAATGAGAGAGCTGATGAGAACTTCTCAAGCAGTAGATGTATTCCATGGGGGTATCAAAGCCAACGCCCTTCCAGAAATGACTAAGTTTCTGGTTAATCATAGAATAGATTTAAAATCCTCTGTGGATGAGACATTCGAAAGAGATGCTAAAATAGCCAAGCAAATTGCCGAGAAATATGGATATGGGTTTTTCGCTGGCGACAGGGAAGAAATAGCTCCGACAGAACTAGGCTACATCAAAATTGAAGCCCTCAAAGGTTTGAACCCATCACCTTATTCACCAACAGAGGGCTCTCCTGTTTGGGATATTTTTACCGGTACCATTCAAAATGTTTACGAAAATGGTGTTTTCAAGCACACTCCAGAAAATGAACTTTATATCACTACGAACACAATATCTGCAAACAGCGACACAAAGTATTACTGGAATCTAACAGAAAACATTTACAGATCTTTGGTAATATCCAGCCCCTCAAATGTGGGAGTTGTCCATTCGGTGGATGAACACATTCCAGTGTCTGCCCATCTCACAACAGTGGCTTTCATCTACGAATATATTGTTAACGTTAATGAAAAAGCGGCGACAGATTCTTTTCCTTGAAGTTGATTCGTGAAGCCGACTACGTCACTGCACAATAATTTCCTATGATGTTTTGGCTTTTTGGGAGTCTTGGCTGGGAATATTAGTAAATGATATCCACCGAATCAAGATATATAAGTATGCTTCCAAGGAATGAAAATACATCATGGCCGGTAAGTTTCTTTTCTTCACTTTTGGAGGCTGAGAGTGGAATAGCATTGTTGCACGATTGCAAAAGCTTCTGTGCTGGTTCGAAATCTGCTATTTTTGGTACGCTAAGTTCACGTAAGCACCACACTGGTTGCTCTTGAGTCATATCTGTGTTAGAATCTACTTTTCTAGCTCTCCATTGTACGCCTTATTCAAAAGCTCCAAACCCTTTGTAAGCTCGAGGTTTGAGTTCCCGTATCCAACCCGAAGTGTGCCTGGAATGCCAAAACACTCGACCGGTGCAAACAGTACTTTGTAGTGTGTCGCCAAGCTGCGAGCAAATGCTTCTGTGTCTTCAATCCCAGAGACTCGTATCAAACACACAGATCCTCCCTCCGGCTCATGCACAAAGGAGAATTTTCCGTTTGACGACTTGACAAAATCTTTGAGAGTAGCAAGATTTTCGGTGCACAGAGTATAATTGCGCTTCAAAACAGCGTCACGATTTCTGAGAATATAATGCGCAATTTCATCGTCCACCATTGACACAGAAATAGTGTTGTAGTCCCTCCTTGATGCGGCTTGTTCCAAGAATTTGGTATCCCGCGAAACTATCCAGCCCAATCTAACTCCAGCAGCCGAGTATGCCTTGGACATGGAGCCTGTCACGATGCCTCGGGCACTCAGCTGAACAAAGGATTTGGGCTGCCCGCAGGAGTGGAACAGAGGGCTATAAACTTCGTCGCACAGCACAGTGATGTTTCTGTCATCAGCAACAGTCGCGATTTTTTCCAAAAGATCAGTAGGAATCACGCTGCCGAGTGGATTATTTGGGTTGTTTAGCACAATGAGTTTCGTGTTCGGTTTGATCATTGCTGTCAACTCCGCGATATGTGGTAGGTAGCCATCTACTTCCTTCAAACACAAAATGTCGACGTCTGCGCCAAACATGCGTGGAACACTGCTGAGCTGCTGATAAGTGGGGGCAACACAGATGACATGATCGCCAGGTCCTGCGAGTGCATAGCTGACTAAAAAGTTTGCGGCGATGGCCCCGTTTGTGATCAAGACGTTTTCTTTGGTCAGTTGCACATTTTGGCTCGAATGAATTTTGGCAATGAGTGAACGCAGTTCGGGAGATCCACAAATCGAGCCGTAAGTAAGCCGTTTGTCATAGTTGAGCTCGAATTTCTCATCGCATAATTTATGTAGCTCGTTGAGAGTCAAAGAGTGGCAGCACGTTTCTGCAACATTAAAATCGACGTTTTCCTCATATTCGTCCATAAACCGTTCAATTGCAAAGTGCTCTTGCGAAGGCATTTTGAGTATCTTTCCTGGTCTCAAGGGCCAGGTTCTCAGTGATTCACGGAATTCACAAACAAATGTTATGGCTTTTATAGAATAGCAGGGTGTCCGACGATGAGGTGACTATAGACCGCTACCATGAAGCACTCTTGAGTCTCTTCCACTTAGGGTAAGCAGCAAGCGATCATTGTTCTTCGTCAGCAACTACTCTAAATGATTTAACAATTCAGCTGGTATCGTATTACCTAAAAAATTTCAAAAACAATTAGATCTCATTGCTCATCATATATAATGCTGCGGACTGACGCTGAAGTGGGTAAACACGGAAATCACACAGGGATTGCGATCATGGTACCAAAATGTCTCTTTAAATGTCCCAACTTAAGCTTCGTTGGTAATCAAGCAGAGCCCCAAAAAGGAATCTACGAAGATGGTTTAGCCACTTGTGCAACGCAACTATCATAATCATCAACGGTGAATGACGTCCGGTAACAGAAATCCAGATCACAAGAAGATGATTTACTACAATCAGGAACAAATGGCTAGAATCTCATAGCGAAGTTTTCGTATAACTGATTGTATTCCACAGGTTCGTTAATCTTTTTTTGGCCACATTGCGCCAATAATCGGCGTTCAAGGGAGCCGTCTCAGGCCAAGTAATGTTGTAACCATCCCGAGATGAGTATTCGAATTCCCACAAGGGCTCTTTGCCGTTGTTTGTGAAGGTCTCGTTGAGCTTAGTGTAGTAGTTGTAAGCGTTCATAACTGAGAACGTTTTGTTGTCGATGGTGTTATACCTCCACGAAGGATTGTTGTAGATCCATGGCGTGACTGCCTGTGAGATCCGTGCCGAAGCAACAACATTTTCCACGGTCTGGCATCAGCTCCCGGAGCCGAACACAAAATCTGGAATTGGTCGTTGTGGATGTGGCCGAAAAAGATATTGGCGATGGTGTAAGGAGAAAACCGCTCAACAACCTCTACAAACCATCTTAGCAGGAAGAGGAAGGGCTTCTTGCAAGTACGGAATATGCGCAATTATCCATACTCTTTGGTCTTTGGCATTGCTTTCTACCAGCTCCTCAACCAAGAACTGCATCTGGCCAAAAGTGTCGGGCTGTGAAGCGTTCCAATATGCGTAATGGTTTTTTTTGTACCACACGTTAGAGTTAAGAGAAATGATCTTCAACCCCTTGAGCGTTTCAACAGAATACACAGTGTAGTGCTTCCTCGCATATTGAGACTCTTTAGGACCAAGCCAGCCATAATCTTCCCAAAGATCAGTCATGAGCTCTGCGTTGTACGAGAAATAGTTGAGGAATCCATGGTTTTCTTGAGCCAGCTCTCTATAAGGATATGAATCGTGATTTCCCATAACGGAATATACGGGAACGTTACCAAATCTATTCTTGATATCTCTGAACACTACTTTTCTGATTCGATGGTCAGGTTTAAACTCGTCAAAGTCAGTTCGTCATGATCTACCAGATCCCCTGTGGAGATGGCAAAATCAATTTGGATATCGCGCTCTTGGCTGAAGTTGGCGATTGAGCCCAAAGACGAATTGCGCAAAATTTTGGGAACATCGCAAGTATAGCTACCGAAAGTCGTAGCAGGTGCCCAAATTGATGTATTTCCGAGGGCGTCAACTCGATGTCCCTCCACAAATGATTCGTTTGTATAGTAAGAGTCATAGAAGGAGTTCCACTCAACGGCAGAAATGTTTTGTAGAGTACCAGGCTTTGCATTTTTGGAGTTGGGCGAGCAACACATGCTAGCCGTGCAATTTGATTCAGTGCCCACAGTATAGTCCCATTCGATGTGAAAGTCGGATATGTGCAAAACGTTGAACGTATCATTTACAGAGGGTTCGGGGGCGACATTATGCTTTTGTTGTTTCGGAGGCCACATGTGTGAGAGTGTCACGTTGGGGGTTTAAGGTTTGGGACAAGTGGACTCTTTGTAGTAACAATAAAGTTGGCCGTCATAACCAAAAGGATCCATGAGCGATAACATACCAGCAAAATTAGTACCTGTGTAACTTGTTGCAGCAGTATTACGGCCAAAAGTTGATGTACAAGTTGAGTTTGACCAATATTCTGTCTCTTTACACCAACGCGTGAAAACTGGCGGCACCAGCTCAGGCTTCAGCAATGATAAAGACTTGCCTATTGCGAGTCTAGTAAAACATTGATCACATTTTGAAGAATTCTTGTTGGATAGGGATTTAAGCTCTCTAACCAATGCGGATATGACACTTTCTTCGGTAAAACCTGCTCGTGGATCCAAAAAATCTGTTATAGACCCAGTCCCAGCAATAAGTGGCGATGCAAGTACTAAGATCTGCAGGAATCCGAGAAATGCAAGAAGAAACACAACAAGCATGTTACACAGGCGTTCCCGAATATAAGCGAGTACATGAAGAGAAAATAAAAATATATGGTCATTTCCAAATCCCAAGATATATTTCTTGATGCGCTACAGATCGAGCCGTGAATTGGGCATTCTCATTCATCGTCTGTTTGCATGCTTCCTACCTTTTGAGAAAAATTGAAATCGACGCAATTATTGACAATCTCTTGGCTAAACAGAGATGTACTTTTGCCAAGTTTTGTATCACTTAAGATAATCATGTTGGCAGGGTTCCGTCAAGAATTTGGATCTTTCGATACTTCTGCAAAACAATGGGTGCCGCTGCACATGTTCTAGAAAAACTATCTTGTAGACTTAGATCTGACTTGTGTTTTATCTTTCGCATCGATCGGCACGACTTTAGTCTTGGCCCGAAAAAGTATGTTGAATACTACTTATTGTGCGACCGTTGAGGATTGTAAGTTAGATTGAAGGATCGAGGTTAATAGATCTGACGGAGGTAAGAATTGCCGAACACGACTAAAGCAAGGAAAGGGAGGAAGTAAATCTCTTATTATTCGTTAATTAATCTCATCTCGTCGATTTCGATGATAATCTTCTCTTACTAGTACGACTCTTCTTTCTGTTGTTGGATACCTATTTTTCAAACACTTGGCAAAGCAGACTACCTTCCGGTACATTGAGCTCAGATGGCGCCCACGGTTGATGAAAGTCAAAAGAACTTTTTGTCCGACAATGAGCATTTTGATTATTCTTTCGATCGTTTAGTTACACGGACGACATGGATACCTCGATGCAATGCGTGAACAAAATGCACAGAAGGGAGTGTTCCACAGGGAAATCTTTTGCAAAATAAGGTGATGTGTGTCGAGATTCTCCTCCTTTGCTAGGCTTTTGGCCCGGCTGAAGTGCAAGCACAGATGTATTTAAGACAGCACTGAGACTTTTGTTCTCTTGCCGTATCACATCTTTCTTAGCCAAGCTCAAAGACCCATAGTAATGTACCATACACTAATATTCGGACTTCTCGCTTCCGGTGCAAACGGAATACCAGTCTCAAAGAATGAAAAATCAGCAGACGTCACCATTGTAGGGACACAGACGGACATATTCCCTTTTTTTGGTGGTTCTGCTCCTTATAATACCTTTTCTATGGACACAGAAATCTCGGTAGAAGTCCCAGACAAATGCACTATGAAGCACATCCAATTGTTTGCAAGACACGGAGAGAGATATCCGACAAAGAACAGGGGGCAGCAAATTAAGAGCACCTATCAAAAAGTAAAGAGTGCTAACCTTAACTTCACAGGCTCTCTGTATTTCATAAATGACAAGTACGAATTCTTTTTGAACGATCCAACCTAATATGAGGAACTGACTACTTTCAAAAATATCATTGACCCCATCAATCCGTACTCGGGTCAACAAGATGCTCAAAAACATGCTCGTGACTTCTTGTATCATTACGGAGAGCTGCTGGAGACTACAACTACTCTTCCAATCTCCACTTCAAACTCCAAGAGGGTCCACGACACTGCCATGTACTATGGCCAAGCCCTATGAAAGAAGCTGATCGTCAGTTTACAGATCATCTCCGAAGATGCAAGTTCTGGTGCCAATACCTTGACTCCTTACAACTTATGTAAAAGCTGCAACGAATCGGAACACGCTGCGATATATTCAAAATTTCCTAAAGACTACCTAGTTGAAATCAGTAAACGGTTGGCTTTGGAAAATGCAGGACTGAATTATACCACCAGTGATATCACTAACCTGTTCAACTGGTGTGCTTATGAGATAGATGTTCGTGGTTAAAGTCAGATGTGCGAGATTTTCACCAGAGAAGAGCTTGTGCATTACTCCTATAACCTGGACCTCAACAGCTACTACGGGGAAGGTGCTGGAAACTCCTTAAGTGCAGATGTCGGATCAGTTCCATTTAATTCGTCTATCGAGCTCCTGATGCAAAGTCTGGTTGAGTTTTACCCATGACACAAACATTATCAACTACCTCACGGCAATTGAGATTTTTGACGATGGAGAAAAATCACCGGGCGATCATGGATGGTCCCTCTGGGGGCGAGAGTTTACACACAGCTGTACTAATGTGGAAACGAGTCCTATGTTAGGTATGCTGTTAACAATGCCGTGGTTCCTCTGGAAAAATGCTCTAGTGGGCCTGGGTTATGGTTATCTTGCGAGCTGTCTAATTTCCTAAATTATGCTGAAAAACAGTTGAAGAAAACCAATTTTCTTGACGATTGTAAGGTGAAGCAGTCAAACAATCAGACTGAGTTGACCTTCTACTGGGATTACATGAACAAAGAGTATAATGCGACTCTTTTTCTCTCTGAGCCTAATTAATAAAGTAGTAAGAAGTAGCTCTATTTGAAGAGAAGCTCTGTGCAGGCTTTAATAGATATTGATTGTACAGGGTGATTATTACTTTGGTCTGAAGCAATGTGCATTTTCACTCTTAGAAGGTCTCTTCCCCAGTGACAGATGCTTAGCACATTAGTACTCGAGAGGCAACACAATTGTTTTTCCGACGCAAAGTAAACTAGTGAGGCATTCACGAGCTTCCAGAATGCTTCTATAACCAGGGAGTAAGCACCAGTTTATCCACAAATAATTCAACTTCCCTGTACAGACCCCTTGGCGGCACTTGCAGTCGAGTTGAAGTCACATACGCCTCCCAAAGTGCCCTTAATGTCACCCATATATGTGTTTGGCTTGATACCAGCTTCATAGATGGTGTCCCAGTTTCCAAGAACATCATCCACAACTGCTTCAATCGTCTTCCACGCATTTCTTAGGCCAGGCTCAGTGGCAGCTTCTCCCACAAAAAAACGCGATTGATAAGCTGTCAGCTGTGGAGGTGGACGATCATAGTCACTGAATGCTTTGATTACCGAAACCCGTCCAAAGTCAATCAAATGATGAACTGCTCCCAAGAACAGAGCGAGCAATCTCCCCTGATCATCTTCATTAGTGTTGCAGTAACGTGCCTGACCATTGGTGATCAAGTCAGTGTAGTACTCAACATTCTCTCCTGCAACATTGCCTGACCAGTATACCTGGGACGAAACGGTATCGCACCGCGCTAGGAAAGGCTCTCGCCTTGCTGCTTCAAATTCGTAGGTCGCTCTCAGATTTTGCACAGTTTCTGAGACCTCTTCATACGTGACATTGCTACCCACAGCATAGAAACGGTCTACAAGTGCCTCGTTCAATTTGTACACCTCAGACCCCACCGTGACAGGGTATTTGTCGGGGGATAGCTGAGCGTAAGCAGAAAAGTATTGTCCTGAAAAGTTGGCAGGTAGATCGTCTCCCAGGAACATGCTTCCCCACTCCCATTGAACTCCGAACGTACTTATTGCGACACCACCAGCTGTTCCGTATTTTGGATTGACGCCGCCAGTACCGGTGATAATAACGTAGCTTTTTCTGAGGTCGACTCCTGGGATGAGCATGAGTGCTGTGATCTGGGACGCAGATACTAGCTCTTCGCCGCACTCAAGTTTGCAGATAACACCATCCTCAGTGCAAGCAAAAACCTTATCGAATAAATTACCCGTGTATTGTGTAGTAAAGTTGTAGGCGTCGAGATATCCAAATTCGAAAGTATTTGCAATGAATAGGATTTTTGGTGACACAGGAGTTCCGGGAGTGGCAGCGGTGTACGGTGACGAGCTAGAGGTCGAAGGTACAATGACGGTTGTTGTTGTCACATCCCGGGCGAGAACACTGCACAATGCTGTGCTTGCTAAACCCAGCAAGCTCAGCAAACTTGTTGCAAGAGAAACCATTGTTGTTTGGGCTGGGAGGTCAATGGGGCAATGGTTCAAACATTGGAAACCTCGCTTATTATATATGCTCCCCTGTGGTCAGTTCGTGACGATATCACGGCCAGGTCCGATGCGGGTGAGAATGGATTGCGCTTTTGATAGTGGTCTTCGATGAGTACGCAGCAGCTTGTTAAGCCGTGCGATTGTTTGGCCCTCTTGATACAATGAGATGAGATGATTGTTTGTCAAAAAAAAAAATAGGTCTTTCTATTTTCGATTGCCTTTTACGTTCATTTGATCAACTGTAGGCGGAAAAAGCGAACTACTCGATCTGTAGCTAATTTGATTGCTCTACGACCCTATCTCATCTTGGATGCCAAATGTACTGTCTAGAGCGCTATTATCTTCTTTTCTTTTTCCCGTGTCCGTGAATGCACTCCACACAGCATGTGAAGCTCAACTATGACCTGTACTTGCGCTGCGTTTTGAGTTCCGGTGGGTATTCATATCGTTAGAATAACGGTGACTTCCGTTTCTCATTCTTTTCTTGGCGACCTGTGCAGTTCACCATTTCGATGCAAAGGCGGATTTTGACGCTATCATCCCAAACAGCTTCAGAGAGATGGATTCTCGGTAGAAAGGATCACGAAATATGGGTCGAGTTCGATACCCGGAAAGAAGACATATGCGATAAATATTCAAAGGGAGCATAAAGACTAGGCGAGTAGCATGCAAGATGTTCGTCCGAAGCAGCCGAACTAATTTACCTTACCAAAGACCAAAGAAGTCAAAAAGATTCATGCACTTCGTGTGCTTGAAGCCCAGATTTATTTGCCAGAGCGAATGCTGCACCCTTATGCTGTGTAGCCACGGCAGTTTCCCTATGCATCCATCAATTGCTGTCCCTGATATTGATTGTACTAACCTCTTTGTCTCAAATAGGGGCTATTGGAAAAAAACAAAAACTCGGAAGATATGCCGTGCACGTGAGTCGTGTCACGTTTATGTGCATTAAGGTGCATGAGTGTGCGGGAGTGTGCATATGTGTATGCAGTGGTTTGCATGTGTTTGAATTCACACTGCTGGGCCAGAGGCGCCCGAAAACCACATCATGAATCTCTGGGAGAAGAGTGACACACGGGAAATTCTCCAAGCTCTTCTGAGAATCATCACTATCGCTCGCACACACCAAACATACTTCACATCCGTTTTCGAGGCGTGAGTCAGTGCTGTAAGCAGCTCCTTACGTAAAGGTGAGACATTCGAAATAACAATAGCGGCACCATAGAGGGTGCGTGCTCGCCGCTATCGACCGAGCCACCGTCGCTTTGATGTGAATGGTGTCTTTTGCTGTCGGCACTCCATACTGCGCGCCAGAGTTGCAGATCTTGGCCTACGCTGGTAAGCGCAGAAATGGAGTCGCGGACCACTTTTCTTGCCACTGCTTAAATGGTTGGACAAGAGGACTGCCTACCTCCTGGCTTACTTCATTGTTGTATTGAGGACCATCCAGATAGAGCTCTTGGGGGAAGACTATGAAGCGTTTAACGTCACCTCAACAAATGCTAACAGGCCAGAGGGTGTTTGGCTCGACATCGAGGGTATTCGCGATATGACCAACAAACTCTCTTCGGCAAATGTTCTGAATCAGCTTTTATTCCTCGACACAGATGCGGGGTGTATGATTTATACTGATTGCTTTCCTTCCGCAAACTATACAGCAAATACCCCAAGAGTGTGGTTGAACACGAGCGACTCAACTTCAGAC